>BKCP01009070.1:865365-878745 GCA_008636005.1 Striga asiatica | reverse complement strand
AAAAAGCATAATACATGTGTTTTGAGGTCGATATAACGATCTGCATCAAAGGACAGAACGAATAACAAATTTGGGGTACCTATTTATTTCAAATCCGCTTACAGATTCTTCTAAAAACAAACTTAAAAAGAATACAAGATATAATCTACCTTCTTGTAAGGCATCAATAGTTGAAAGTAGATCTTGACGATCTTTCTCAAGGGATGTCATTTTCTTCCTGTGGGAAAAAATCACAAAATTAAAATTCAAGAGACAGAGAGAGAGAGAGAGAGAGAGAGAATAACTGCAATACAGATAATCAAACTATGAAAAGGAATGCTTACACTAGCATTTATCAGCATAACAATGTGATGGCTTATAATACCACGATGTAATGTAAGAAAAGAGTATTCCAAAGGGAAGCATGGCACTCAAATGAAATACACAAACTAAAAAATCAGAAATCTAAAGTTACCTGAAAGAGGAAATTTCAGTTTGGCTATTCTCCAACTGCCTCTCCAATTTTAATTCATTGGACCTCAATCTTAATGCCTGCAGGAATCCACAGAATAACCATCACATACATGAAATACAGAGAAATATAACATTAATAAATATTGTGCAAATGAACTGCTTTGGGTAGGAACAAACAAGTAAGACCAAAACAAAGAGTATGTTGTGCATGAAGGTTACATCAATAATCACCATAGAAAGTGAAAGCAGATGCTACCAAGTATGTCGGCCATCAGCAGTTCACCATTGAGTCAATCGATTATCAATAGAAAGCTTATAACCAGCAACAATACTACTCAAACTTTAGAACACCTAATGTATGTGATTTTATTAAATTTTCAATTCTATTACTAATTATATTGGCTGTTGCTAGTACAGTAACCAAATGCATTTCGTAAGTCTTTAGGCCACTGATTAATTGGCTGGCTGCTGCTATTACATCAACAGCTTCAGGGAGGTGTACAACCCAGCAAATGAAACTCCATAAACATACTGCCACTATTTCATATTGGCCATCAAAATATCAGAAACTAGCCCTATTCTACACCCTCCTTTTGACTAGACATTTGAGGATTTTCACTGAAATGAAAATAAAAAATAAAATAAAAAAAGGGAATAGTCCAGAGGTCTAAGTCCCACTATAGCAACACTGGCAAACATCATTAAAGATATTATAACTTTAACTAATTGAATTAATAAAACTCCTCTTAATAACCTCCNAAAGGAAAAAAAAAAAAGCGATCATACTGACATAATAATAATTAATAAGTAACCTTTTCCTTTGATCATTATATCAAAATACAGCTTCATCCCCTATTCTGGTTTAGTGTTTTATATTATAGACGACTGTATATCATAGCTTAAACATATAATAGTTATGGAAACGGAAACTTGGGCTGAATCTAAACATGGTTTACGAAATGAAACACTGAACAAAATAAAAGGAATAATATAAATTCAGATTAAGCCAACTAAACTATTCCTGTGAGAATTCTCCTCTAAACGTTCACGCATGTTTGTAAGACAAGGAAAATAATCAAAGGAGGTCATTCACCTTCTCTTCCAGGCCAATAACTTCGGCAGCCAATAGCTTTGCACGTTCATCAGCTGCATTACATTCCAGCTGGGCATTAGCATATTCTATTTTTACAGCTTCAATTTGCACCTACACATGATAGGACTTGTATGGTTGAGACAATTCTAAACACATCAAAAGAAAATGTGAAACAGTGAAGAAGCTTATGAAATATGAGAGAGAAAATAGTTGCAGCCCTCTAACAGACTCCAAGATGATACAAGAATTTATAAGATAAAATAAGGCTATGTTAATATGAGGTCAAAATCAAGACAATCCAGTGTACTGGAAGGCCATTGATAAATTAATTAAAAAAACGTTCATATATGAAGGTTGTAAGGCAAAACATATCATGAAGTAAAAATAACACAAAAATACAGAAAAGCAGCCTATAATATAAGAAACTAATATGAAAGCAGCTCTTTATAAACACTTAACAATACTAGAATTTGCAGAATGTCTATAGACTAATATGAGGCAAACGTCAGAACAGAATCAGCATTGTCGAAGGCCATTGATTAAAACACTAAAGAGAAGATTATAATATGCTGTGTCGCATAAAAACCATAATACACAGAAAAAAAAAAACATTTCATGTTAAAGAAAAGCGGCTTAATTCTTCCAACACTAACCATTTGAGCCTTGAGTTCTTCCTCTACTTTTTCAAGGTCGAATTTCAGCTGGTTGACGACGACTCCCTGGGAAAACAAGGAAAACAAAACTATCACCACTGTTGATCCACGAGGGAAAGAATGGAATTTGAAAGAGGACACAAAGCTACCAAATTCACTGTGCAAAAAAATAAATAAATAAATAAATAAATTGGAGAAAGAGATATCAAATATTTGAATAAGAAAAAGAAAAATACAGGTGTCCATTACCAATATCTGGCTTAACTTACCTCAATGTTACAATAAAAAATGGTATGTGAAAAGTGAATCCTATGTACCAATACTTATATCTTCTACTAATTAAAATAAGCATATTCATTAAAAGACACATTTATGTCCTTCGGTCACTAAAGGTGGATATGCGATACCATATAAATAACTCGGAAAAATATAAAAAAAAAAAATACAGTTGAAAACAAGTTAAATACCAGTTACTTCATCGAAACAAATTATTGACACAAAACAACCTCAAATGTGATGTACCTAGCACAATACTATGGCGAATTGAGAAAATATGTACTGCCCATGCATCACTCTTCTGCTTTGTTTAAATAAATATCTAAAGAAAAATATTAGTGCCAGCAGTGGAACTGTTATCTTTGTCCTCCATAAATGTGCATCTAAGTTAAAAAAGTTACGTTAACTTTAGAAAATATATGAACCACTTTAATTCGATGCAAGGTATCACGAAGAACCCGTGGACTTCAACTATAGTACATTTGGGCAACAAGAGAGAGGAAAAAAAATGAGATCAGCCAATAAATAAAATAGCACCCCAAATAAATATAGGAGACAGAGGACTACGAATCTTTCTGGACCAATAAAGATGCAGGTAAAATCAAATACAATAAATGTCTAACAGCAATTACAAACGAACAATTGCCATTACAAGAATTACAGGTAGCTTTCCAATCCTAACATAAGTTCTAACCTGCTGATTAAAGCTATCCGTTAAAGCAGAATTCTCAGATGCTAAGGACTCTGCTAAAGACCGTGAAGCTTCAAGAGCACGTTGAAGTGAGAATTTCTCTTGCGTTAAATCTTCAATATGCTGCAAAGACGAACAACAAAAAGAAGAGGTGGTTAATTAGCATTTCATTCACTAAAATAATTTGAGAAGCTTTTTCTTACACTGCAACAAGAATCCATGAAATATGCCAACATATTTATTGCACAGAACCATAATCGAATCCCATCCAAAGAACTTAATGAAAAATAACTTCAATTCCCTCGATGGCCAATACATAATTCATGTTCAGTATCTTGAAATATAAACCGACTCTATGGTAAAGCAGTATTACAAAGATTAGTTGAACCTGAAATTTCCATAAGAAATACAGACAATACGATCCAACACCAACCCAATGAAGAATTTTCCAAAGGGGAAACAGATTATCACATGAATGTCTGTTGTAGTTTTTAAAGCCTCACCAAAACCATGCCAAAGCCAGATGCCATGATCTATTGCCCCAATTTCAACTAGGTATCGCCTCAGAAGCATGATACGTGTTATTTGCAAGGTTCTAAAAGGAGCTAGGCGGCGGACTGAAGCCTAGCGCCTAGGCGAGGATTAGATGGGGCCTAGGTAGGGTCGTAAAAATATTAATAAATTTATGTATATTTATACCATGCATAGCTTACAAGATATATTTTATAAATTGTATTAATTTGTATGGTAAAATACAAAGTTTTTCAAAAATATTATGTACTTATACCTACTATATTAATTTTACATAATTATTAATTTTTAGTTTTATAAATGTAAAAAATATATATGGGCGCTAAGACTGCCTAATCAGTTTAGGCGTGACTAACTTCGCAACCGCATGGAGACCGTCCAGACGGCGTCTAGCCCGCTTAGGCGGTGCCTAATTGTCTGAGCGCCTAGAAAGGCCGCCTAGACGAAAATCGGGGCTCCTGGTAGCGCCTTTAGGATTTAAGGTTTTGGGTTTTGGGTTTTATGTATGATATACTGGCTAGTTCATATATACTTCAGTAGTTAAGGGGGTGATTGGCAACGGTGGATAATTTTTTACATTCTTTAACTCAAAATTCAACACAGACTTAATTCAAATGAATTCTCCTCAATATTACCAATATAATTAAAAAATACCAATTAATCATCAGCACACATCACATCAACTTTAATTCACTATTCATCTACTCACATATTTTTAACTATCTATCATTTTCAATAACATGTCTCATACTTTTACACCACATCGACTTTGATCATTACATTTCAAATATTATTTAAATACAAACTCAAAATCCCACAATCCTTCACTTAATCAACTTTATTTAAACTTAACTCATTTTAACTCAACATCTAATCAAAACCGATATTGATTATATCCAATCGCCCCCAAGTCATAAATGGGTCTGTATAGAACTCATTCCCAAAAGCTAGCTCAAAGAGAGAAGGAGCCCAACCCGCATTTACACACAATAATAGCCCACTCGCTAATCAATGTGGGACAAGCAGAACTTATAATACCCGCCCTCACACACAGCGTGCCAATCCAAATGGGTTGGGTCCAAATCCAAACGTCGCCTCCAAACAAACAAAACCCATTTGGGTGTTCTAATACCATGATAAATGGGCATGTGAAGAACTCATCACCAAAAGCTAAGCTCATAGGGAGAGGGTGTTTAACCCACACGTATGAACAATACAAGCAACTAATCCATGTGGGACAAACATAGCTTCTAATTAAGATTGACATTGGTGTTTGATATATTTTCCTAATTCTTTGATGATTTATTGTTTTTCAGGGTAATAAGTATTCAACATGCTTTCTAGTTCTTGTCAGTTGTCCCTATCCCACTAATAACAATGTTATTTACAACAAATAAACTTATTGAAAAGAAATAACTGATGTAACTTTAAGAAGTAGGCGTTATCTAGCTAATAAGTGTCAAATACATTATAGCCGAATTGCAGAAATAATACTTTATTCTGGAAAGCACATGATGAAGTCTGTAAAGGGCTAAAGGCTATCTTCACAATGGTCAATGAGGGCATCCTGGAGACTTTCATAGACAAATGTACCAAATAATGATACAACAAGTCCAAACGCAAAATCTTTATCATATAATTCATCTTCTGAACAGAAATAAATTACAACTGAGGAACTCAAACCAAACAGCACTAAGTAAGATCCATGCAGACTATATGGAGTAGTTTGGACAGATAATTGGATGTCACTATGTTGTAGATATGCCAGAATTAGCAGCAGTCATCCTATGTATCTGTAACATTACTAGTCAATGTGATATTTAACCATAACTCCAACCATCTATCTAGATATCTATGTATAACATAACCAGCCAGAACTCTTTAAATTTGGTAATATCTTAATCATGCAATCTCAGACCAGACAAAATGCAAATCTTTGAATATCCTAATATTGCTATTGCTGTACTACCTACTAGTTAACTCTCATTTGAATTCAAGTATTCAACAGTCAACCAACATAATTAATCTCCAGACAAGAGAAACCAGACATCTAGAAGCCTGTGCATCTAATATAAACACGACAAATTAACACAAGTTCACCTAAAAACTGAATATAGTAAAACAGCAAAGAAGACTCTGAGTTTCATAATCCATCAATAATATCAAATAGCCAACTACCAATACCTCCCCTCCACTCCCAACTCCATCCACACACCCAAAATGGAAAGAGGAAGAGGCACAGACCCAGCCTAAGTAAAAATAATAAACGACCGGAAAAGAAAAGAATAACTCAATCAAAGTTTAAAGGTACATAAGGATTATGGAACAACAACCTGTAGAGAGCATTGTAACACCATGAAAAAGATTCACCAAGAATACGGTTGATTTTCTGTAAAATATATTCATCCTAACAGATAAATCAATTCACCCAGGAGAGCTAAATATTGTAAGAATAAGAAGATACAACCCAATCAACGAGAATAAAAAGGGGAGCACATAGAACAACTCTACAACAAAACTTTGGCAACAGAAAAGGCAGTAAAAAAAACTCATGTCAAGAAAAAGGAAAACCTGTTCCAAAGCAGCAAAGTCTTCATTCTGCTTTTGGGAAAAAAACTCATGTCTCTTGCCAACAAAATTATTGAAGAGGCCAACCCCATCTCCAGGCGTGACTGAAGAGCTACCAGATTGCTGAGGAACTGATGACTCTAAACCATTAACTGGGTAATCCTTGGAATCTAATTTGATCTCTTTTTCTTCGCCAAAATTTCCAGAGGACGATGAAGGACCTTTCGAGATCTGTATAGAATCAAGAAAGGAGGGACGGGATCTCCTCGCAGCTGCAGGTGAAGATCCTGGTGCCTGATTTGGAGAGCTTCGAACATCAGAATTATTATCCAAATACCTATGGCCGGTCGTCCATGGAGATGAATGGTTTGTACTACCCATATAATCAGTAGTTTCACCGAATTTCTTCTCCACCGTATGAGGAAAAGCAGACTGTTTTTGTTCGAGTCCAAATGCAGCATTGACTATACTCGAGCTAGAACGGAGAGACTCTATCAACCAAAAGGAAGGACCACAGCCAACACATAGAAGCACAAGCAACATAAGCCATTAAAAACTTCTGAAAGCATGGAATGGGAGGCATAAATGGAAATGCACGAGCACAAACAAGTTCTGGTACAAACAGCAATAATCATACCTTGGTAAGGTGGGGACGTTAGGTTGTTAGCCTCATACCCTCTATTTTCCAACTTGTCCGGCAGTAAGGTGCTGACAAAATAATTCTTGGGTAAAACATCGGAGGGGAAAATGGAGATTGAATCAGATTTTCCAGGTAAAAGATCATTGACACGGTCAACATTGTTATTGGACAGGTAATTATCTAACCCATGGTAGGTGAAGTGACTGGAAGCTGGTACTTCCTGAATAAATCCTACTTGATCCAAAGAGAGGTCATTCCCCACAACTTGAGCTGATGACCGATCATCACCATCCTTTCTATTCTCAAAATTACCTTTAGCATTAATTCTAGCAGAACTCATGGGACCAGCACCATCCACGTGCTCATTTTCATTCAAGAAGGAAAGCTCTTGAACAGGTGACCTTATCTCGTTATTCATTACCGAAAGAGAAGTTTTGGAAGCATTGGTATCCACAGAGGGACCAAAATCACTTTTAATGGAAGTATCTGCTTCCTTGGGCGCAACATCTTGAACAACAGCTGGGAGACCCACACGATCTTCTGCTGGTGCATCAGAAGTACCTGCTGCATTATGTTCTGTAAGGTGTACGAGTACATTTGCTGATGGTTTCTCGTGTGGAAAGTCAGAGTTAGGAGGAGGTTGACTAGCAGAGGTATTTTTTTTAGCCTTTTCTGCAGCTTTCTTTCTGCGGAACTCCTCTAGCTGCATTGTCATTTATACAACAGTAAGAAAGCTACAACTAGATAAACTAATAACTAATAGCATCAGCAACTGAAGTAAGGCAGTAAACAACCAAAATTAGAAGCACATTTAAGACTTAAGGGTTAGACTTAAACAAAACAGCCAACAAGTTCGCATTAAACGAGTTGGCTGAGCATACCAATAATCGTAAAATGTCTTCAATTGAAACAACAAAAGTGCTCCTATATTTTTTCATCCAATTCCGATTCCTCCCAAGTGTTCCTTACCTTACACAAGAATGAAACAACACATACACAAGAAAATGCAATTGATAAACTAAATACCGTCCAAGAAAAACAATAAATAAATAAATAAATACCTTCCTCTTTCCAGCTTCCAAATGCTCTTTCTTCTTCAATACCTGCGCCGATGCCATCCAAAATTTCGAACACCACAAGTGCTTACCTTTTCATTAAATTCCAACCCCAGAAACCCCAATAATTCCCCACAAATTATCAGATCACAAGTTTCATATTACCAGAGACACATGAATTTTAATATTCGTGTACATACATAAATCAAACATAAAATAGGTTAAAAATACTCTGTCAATGGTCGCAAAAGATTAACAAAAAAAGTTGAACTGAGAAAATAATTATTCCCCTTTCTAAAGAAATTTGAGAGTTGAAGATGGCCGATCTACTAGGGTAGAGAGGGGGGAGGGGATTTCTTCTCCCTCAATAATTTTTTAATTTCGTTTAAATCTCCTCAGTTTCTCCCATGTTCTCTACATATGCTTTGCCTGTAAATTTTCCGTTACTGTGACGTTTTCATAAACACATTCAGTCGAAAGCAAAAGTCGTGTGTGTAGCGGTACATGTTTTAAAACAAGTCGCTACGGAAGACGAGCGTTTTTCATAATTAGCGTGAGGATGAACATTTGTTAGTTGTGACGTAGGTAAAAAGCTATCAGGGGGACACGTGTGGGGGAAATATATAACGTGGAATTTGTTAGGTGATCACCACATTTTTTTTTCTTTTTTCTTTTTTTTTTTATTAACTATTGTAGAACTCGTGCGATGCACGGGCTGTATAATTTTGGAGAATAATATAATATGACATGGATTAGGATCGAAATAATTATAATAAATAGAAACATTATTAAAAAAAATGATTATTTCGTCACGAAACAATCATATATTATTAAAAACCTCCTCGTAAACAACATCATGAGTTTGGTTATTGAGTAACTCGTCATTATCACAAACTAATATCTTCAACCATCTTCTATTAGTTACACGTGAAACAACAACGTATAATTGGCCGCGACTGAAAACAGGTTTCTTCAATAATAGACCAATGTGCGATAAAGACTGTACTTGACTCTTGTTTATAGTCATGGCATACAAAATCACAAGTGGGAACTGTCGCCGCTGGAACTTAAATGGAATCCTAGTATTAGATGGAGTGATATTCATCCTAGGAATCAACACATTATCGCCAGCGTGATCTCCCGTCAATATCTTGCATTTGAGAACATGAGTAGAGAGTTTAGTCACAACCAATCGCGTCCCATTGCACAGTCCCATAGAATGGTCCATATTGTGCAACAACATTACTGGAGTTTCTACCTTCAGGTGCAACTCATGGTTGGGAGTTCCAGAACACTTGATGCTATTCAAGAATTCTGGCGTGTGGAGATCTGCCAAGAAATCATTGCCAGAATCCGACCTAGAAGTACTGTCAGAGCTCAAGTACGTACGACCTTCAGAAGAATTCATATCGGACATGTATTGATTGATGGACTCAACAACTTCCAATGTGGGAGCTAATATAGCCCTATTCTTCAAATAACTCGGATCGTCAGTTGCGTTCTTGAACATTGGATAGGTACTTATTTTGTACAATCGTAGCAATTGGATCATCAGAGGGATCCAGTCCTATATCATCTGGAATTTCGATCGCGGCACAACCATCATTTGATCCTCTTATAGTACCATCTCTAATACTCGCAATCCAATCCGCAAATGCAGCCACCTTGTCATGCTCATTCGAATCGAAAATGCTCTGAAGACGCATGTTTTTCGTAACCCGGAGCACAGTACAGTCCCTCCAAATGCTGGATGAATTAATAGTTGCATTGACAATGTCCTGGCGACTCCCATTTGGAATGACTGGAAGGATCTGTCGAAAATCTCCACCAAAGACAATCGGCTTGCCTCTAAAGGGCTTTCTACTGTTTAAAGGGTCAACTGCTCCCATTACACCCTGCAGTGATGTTTGAACTGCCTCAAAGCAATTTTTGTGCATCATCGGCGTCTCGTCCCATATGATTAGAGAGCATCTCATTATCAGCTCCGCAAAAGGACTTGCCTGATTGATATCACAAGAAGAATTTTCATGAATACTCAACGGTATTCAAAATCGAGAATGTGCAGTTCTTTCACCAGGTAACAAAAGCGATGCAATTTCACTCGATACCACGCATAAAGCGATTTTACCCTTCGACCGCAACGCCGCAGACAAAGTCCCCCACAAGTATGTCTTCCCAGTACCACCATAACCGTTACAAAAAATACTCCACCAGCACCCGAATCAACAACAGACATAATTCTTGAATAAACTCCTTTCTGTTCATCGGTCATTCTACCAAGAAGTGCTTCGTGTTCCACAACAAGTGCCTTACGATCATAATTAAGCTTTTTTCCTATTTTTTTTTTCTTTTAATTTGGTGATAATTAGGGTGTGATTAGATATGAATTTGAATGATTTTTATTGGAGTTTTTATTTAACTATAGTTAATTTTAGTAAAGTTGGTATGGTTAGTTGTTAATGAAAATTAATTTTCAATTAAAATAATTTTTAAAATAAAATAATTAAAGTTGATTTGATATAAAGTAGGAGAAAAATGATTGGAAGTGATAGTTAGTTAAATTATGTGTGTAGATGAATAGTGATTAAAGGTTATGTGATGTATAAGAATAATTGGTTGCTATGATTTAGTTATATTGATAATATTGAGGATAGTGGGATTATGTTAAATTTGACTTTTAATCGTTTTTTTACTAGTCTAGTTATATCCAATCACACCTTTAATAACACGTCTGAATTGGGAGTCCTGAGCCGAACAATGGGACAAAGGTTAGAAATCAATAAAAAGACCATCTAAGATTTTAAATGCATTTTTGTGGTCGAGACGAATAGAAAGACGAGGCTCGACGACCCAAATTTTATCTCAACGAAGAATGCAAATAAGAATATCAAAGAATCCCGAATATATTTGGAGTGAGTCGAGTTGGATCCAACATGTCTAATCATTAATATGTCATGAAATTATAGAAGCCGTTTTTTTATTAGAAGCATGATCGTCTCTATGAAATCAAATTAATAATGAATGTCGGAGAGAGAGAGAGTATAGTTCCTGTTATAAATGCAACGTCTCTTGTACTGTAAAATATATTCAATATTGAGGCATAAAATAAATAAAAAGCTTCTTCCCCATGCATTTTCTTTACATTCTATATTAGTTTGGCAATAGAAATCATAATAACACTTATAACTCATGTTTAGACAACTAAATAATACAATGACACAATAAATTATCAACAGATGGTAGAAAAATGGGTAAACTCGAATGACACCACATAAAACTCCACAAGAAAGCTTTTGGCCCCAAATCATTGAAAACATTACCGACACTTTGAGAAACAATACAACCAGTGCTCAAAACTCCTCAAACCCGACAATATTAATGACACCAACCTCTGATCGTATAACCTCATATGCAAATTGCCTTTGAATCAGATTTAGACCGATGCAACCATAAACCGTCTTTCGCAACTCCGGTGACCTGAAAAACACGCTGGTGAGGGGTCTTGGCAGAAAACCTCCGATGCTTAAGTCAGATCCGCTCGTGAAGGTAATAAAGACTGTACAATACAACGTGATATATGTGCTACGTAAAAAAAAACCTGGTAAGCCTCTTTTATATAGACGTTATCCCCTTGTCTAAGTAGCCATGTTATTAGGAAAAAAATACTGCCGTATCTTATTTCTTAGTATGCCACATCCCTAAAATCTTAGACTTCTTACTGAGATACACTTGTCATACTTACCATGATTTTGTTTCTTTTCCTGCCATGAATCATTGGACCTTAGGTCATCATTCCGACCTCGTGACCCATCCGCCACAGGCCCTTACCAGATCAAAACTACGACCTTCATCTCTACGACTCCAAGGTTACATTATCCCCTCATCCGTCCGAGCTCTCTGAGGAGCTTGGCTCCTAACTTCTTCATTCGGGTCGACCATACCTTGAGCTACTCCATTAAGCTCTCTGACGACTGAGCTAAAGCTCCTATAAACAAATTAATCCCAAGCTAACCACTTAGGTCGGTTCACCGAGCTAATAGGGGTGTTATATCATCTAACCACTCCCCTCTAATTTGAGAACGAGCTACCAAGACTTGTACTAAAATACCATAATTGTCACCATTTGAATCCATCACTTTTTGTATTAAATGCGTTGTCAGTCGACCTCGGGTGACACAAAATTTCATAAACGTATCATCTATTTTACACGCTTGGATCTTGGGCCATCGATTCCCCACCAGACCGATAATCCACTTTCAGCAGTCCTATCATCTTTTGGCCCACCATTTTGAATCCTTGATCTCTTGTTGCATCAACGGTCGTTATGGCTCGACCAACCAAAGAAAATTTAACCCTACGCCTATAAAAGTCGACACTGTACACTGCAAACCATTTTCCACCATTTTCAAACTCTAAGCTCTTCAGTGCAAAGCAACTCTAGTGAGCCAACCTCAAATCTCCGATCGAATCTTCCCACGAACTCTCTAATTCTTCCGACGACTACCATGGGTATGTTCGTTGCCCTCTGAATCTCTCTTTTCACTATTCTTTATAATTTTCTAGGCTTTCTTGCAATCATTTTCCCTTTCTCTTTCTCATTTTTAACAAAACTCTGGCATTAATCACTATGTCGAATTCCAGCCAATCAGCTTCTTTGACCTCATCATCTCAACCGTCAGACAAACCTTCTAGGAACTTTTCTATTGCCCAGCTCCAATCCTTGATAGACAACTATCCCGACCTACCTGAACAAACAACTCCTATTGCAGCCATTCCCTTCGCCCGTAGTTCTAAATGCCAGGTTACTGTGGTCAAAGGGAAAAAAGTTGACGTAGTGCCCGACCTATTAACACTTGTCAAGCCAAATCCCCCGACCTCCTTTAAAGACCACCATATTACCTTTTTTATTAACGATTGTGAACTCCCTCGATCTTTGGAACTTCAAGTCCCCAAACTTGATGAACCCTTCGACTAGCCTCTTCAGGGTTGTTACCCCCTTTTTAAGACCAGATTCAGGTTGACCTTAAATTCCCTCTTTAAGACGACCTCATAGAATCAAGCCTACTCTATTGAATCCCTCTCGACCATACTCCAAATTCTATTCGTATCATGGTCGGGTTTATCATTCTTACAGATGCCACCTACAAAGGTTGGACATGGACCTCTTCTTAATGTTACTGGCTCAAACCTCAGAAAGGATCTTATTATCTTTCTACTCGTAACAAAGCAAACTTTCTTCACGACCTCCCTTCCAACGTCTCTTCCTGGAAGACGAAATACTTCTTTTGATGATCTTTCCAGTTGGATCCTATTTACTAATTTCCATTGTGATGTGGCACAAGACCTGGCCAGCTGTTTTGACACATGGATTAAAATAATTATAAAAAAATAATATAAATGTGAAAATGACTTATAAGTTA
>BKCP01009070.1:839720-862056 GCA_008636005.1 Striga asiatica | reverse complement strand
TTNGNNNTTTTTACCTCTTTTAATCAACGTTTAAGTCTAAAAAACAATAGAGTTATTATAAGTTTTTTTTCTACATCTTTTAAAACATTAAATATGAGCATGTTAGGGCTAGCTTGTAAAATAATTTATATATTATTCCACTAAAACATTTATACTAATAAAAATTTAATTTTAGCATATAAATTTATCCCTTGATATAAGAGAAAGTAACAGTTTTACTTATTGTTGTTCACCATATAATATTTAATTATTATTTTATTATATAATAAAAAAAGAATATTGTTAAATAGTGTAGTAAAATTGTTATAAAATTATATGAATTTTTTTTTTTACAATATGGATTTAATATTTTTTATGATTTGATAATATAAACAAATCTATACTTAACTTTGACAAATAAAACAAATAAATACTTTAGTAAGTATTTAATGTATATACTAAATAGGAATATATTTGGTATAATCAAATACCAAATATGATCAAATAAGTCAAAGTGTACATTTTTATTTGGTATTTAATTTTTTTATTATTAAAATCTTTTTATTATACTTACCTTTTTAAAATAAAATAAATAAATAAATCAATTAAATAAATAAAATATTATAATACCAAAATAGTAATGACATTTAATGCAGTTGACTTTTCTGGATAATAAATGTAGTAAATAGAATATCCTGTTATATAATATAATACGAAAATAGTAATACAATAAATGCCGTTGACTTTTCTGGCTACTTAATTTGGTAAATAGTACCCCCTTTAATATAAGTATAGATATGATATTATATTATGTTGCTCAATATAGTAATGCATTTATTGCATTGACTTTTCAACTTACTAAATTTCGTAAATGGTACACCTTATTATATAAATATAGATGATAGATTACCAATTGCGCTGAGACTAAGTGGCAGTCTCGTGTGCTTCGTAAGTTATTTGTCAAAAATCTGTGCTTCGTAATGACAAATGTACATTTTTAGTTTTGACTTTTAAGCTTGCGAATTACTATAAATTATTTTGGGTTTCCTTTTTTCTTAAGTTATCATATACAATTTTTACCTTTACTTATTTAATTCATATATTAATTATCATGAATTAGTATTCTTTTTTATATATAAAACTTTATTAACTTTTTTATTTGTATTTTATTTTTTATTTATGATATATTAAAATAATCATATTTTAACGATCTTCGATTTGACATCCATATTGCATATATAAAATATAAACAATTTCATCTATCTTTATAAAAAATTTAATTTTGTTATCATATAAATTTATAAAATATCAATTAATAATATAAATTATTTTATAAAAAATTAAATCTAATTCATCAATACATCTTAAAATAATTAATTTATTCTATTTTTTCCATAGATTTTGGATAAAATATATGTATTGTCCCGCTCGATTTTTAAGAGTCGATACATTTGTTATACTTGTGTTGCACTTTTATTGCCTGTGTGAATTTGTGCTTATTGCTTGTTATGTTAGTTCGATTGAAATATTGTTTTCAAATTCGTGAAGATTATTTACACATCCTCATCTATTAAATCTAGTGAATGAATAATTTTCGTAAATGTCCTCGTCTACTTAAATTATTCCAAATTTCATTACTTTCGTTCTATATCGAAAAATCGTTCGGTTGTTTTAATTCGAATACCAAGCCTTTGCGAATTCTTCTAAGCCTAATTATCCTAGCTCAAGCCCAAGTTTTTCAGCCTAAGCGTCCACAAGATTTCGGCCCTTGCCTTATGATTTTTGGCCCTTAAGAGCCTTGAGTCGTCCAACTTTTGTGCCTAAAGCTTTGGCACCAAAGTTTCAAATCTTTGAAATTCAAACCTTTGTAGCTATTTATGGCATGATCTAGTTAGATCTAATTTACCTTTAAGAGCCTCCAAATCAGCCCCAATCACCAAGAATCCGCCCCAAAAAAAACCCCTACCAAGGCAAATTGTGTTTACCTTCTCCCCTCATTTTTTCTTGAGGAAATTACACCCCCCACTAATAGAATTCATTTTAATATCACTTTTGAACCCCTTCTATTTTTATTTGTAAAATTACATAAATGACAAAGAAAATTTTCAATTGTACCTAACATGCTACAAGAACCGTTATCAAGGCTTTAAATGCTAATGGGAGTTTTTTTTTTTTTTTTTTTTTTTTTTTTCAATCTCCTTCCACTCTGCAACAAAACCTGCTCAAGAAACTTTCCCCAAATCAAGATTCAATGGCCAAACTTCCTATACCTGCTTGACATATTAAATATTTGTTATTAAAGATACGACGGCTCGCGGGGTCTGCTCGTGGCGGTCCTAATCGCCGGAGGAAGAGGCTGGTCGCGGCGTCTGGTCGTGACAGGGTTCGCCGGAAGCCGCAATTAACGCGTGAACAAGGGTCGCCGGAATTCTTCTCGAGATGGAGGCGGCGCTGGGCAGCGACTCACGGCGTGGGAGGAGAGCGGGTCGTGGCGTTGCTGGGGTCTCGTCGCCGGCGGGGCGGCTGTTCCAAGTGGAGTACGCGATGGAGGTGGTGAAGCAGAAGAGTTCGAGACGATGGAAGAAAAAACTGGAAATTGGAGACTGTGGGTGGGGGCCATGAATTAATCGGGTATATGTTGTGGATATATAAGGTATATGTTCTGTATAAGGGCTACCTTATATGTATGTATGGTTTTATATTGACAAAGCATAAACCGATGATTTTTTTTTTTTTTGTATATGTATGGTTTATACTCAATATATTTTCTGTACAAATTAGTTTATATTTGGTATATTAGTTATGTACAAATTAGTTTATGTTTGGTATATTAAAAGATTTTTCTGTTGAAAACAACACATATATCATTAATGAAAAAACTATCAATTCACGTACGTTTCAATTAATGTTAAACTTACAAAAAAAAAAGAAGACATAAAATTTTCATGAAAGACATGTTTTCCATTGCAACATATACTGAATATATACTAGAATAAACGCAACATATACCGATCTGGACAGCCGCGTGAATTAGAAGACATAATTTTTTTATGGAAGACATGTTTTTCATTGCAACATATACTAATATATACTAACATATACTATATGTAGCGGGTATACACAGTATTTTTTCATTATATGTTTCGGGTATATGTTACGGGTATATACAATATATATCAAAGTTATACAACACACATATACATAAAATATACATAAAATATACACTCGAGATTCTAGTAATTCAAGCCAACCAGGACACATATATACATAAAATATACGTTAAATAACACTCGAGTTTCAATCGTTTCTCAAAATCGATTTTAGAACCCATATATACATAAAATATACTTAAGATATATACTTGGCCGGAAAGGACTGTCACGGTGGAGGGAAAGCGGGCCGCAGAGGCTGAGGACGACGGCTCGCGGGGTCTGCTCGCGGCGGTCCTAATCGCCGGAGGAAGAGGCTGGTCGCGGCGTCTGGTCGTGACAGGGTTCGCCGGAAGCCGCAATTCACGCGTGAACAAGGGTCGCCGGAATTCTTCGCGAGATGGAGGCGGCGCTGGGCAGTGACTCACGGCGTGGGAGGAGAGCGGGTCATGGCGTTGCTGGGGTCTCGTCGCAGAGGACTCGCGACTGGTTCTGATCGAAATTCGCAGGTCCACGCGGAGGATACTCGCCGGCGGGAGGCTCGCGGCGTCAGATTTGCAGAGACTCGCGGCTTGCTGCTCGCGAACAGAGATGAGTTCACGGCGGAGGACTTGCGAGCAGGCGACGGTCGGGGGTACTGCGCGGTGGAGGGGCTCGCCGGCTATTGGTCTGCGCGTCGTTCAGAGGATGGTGGAGGAGGAGATGACGAGATGATGGTGATGGTGTCGCGGCGCGTCTGGGTGGTCGCAGCTTGGAGATTGGCGGCGACGGGAAAGATAAGAGGAAGGGATGATGACGATTGGTGGTGAGTTGAACAGTGAGAGAAAAAGAGAGATGGTGGCGGGTTCTCTTTTTCGATCGAGATCGCCGAAAAACTGGCCGCTCTACTTCTTGCTGAGGAAGGTCACAAAATTTTGGGAACTTTCAGAGGAATTTTTTTGGGAGAGGAACGTCTTTGCTGCGTGATTTGTTCCTATCAAATAGGAATGGAGATATGTAACTTATTTTTTAGGCACTAATGTAATTAATTATTGTCTATTAGGTATATACACAATTAATTATGTATGAATGGTAATTTTGCAATATTTTAATAATCATGTAGGATAACTGAAAATTTCCCTTTTTTCTTTTCCCCCAAGACTCCTCACTTGAGAACAAAAATAGGCCTTTCAGTAGCAAGTAAATCAGTTTCGTAAGCCCTCAAAATTGTCCCAAAAGTATGCTATAAATCCTCTATTTTTCTCCCTAAAAATCCCCTCTCACCGCCACGGCCCAACAACTGCGAGAGTCGCAGCGAGCTGCACGCTGCCGACTGCAGTAGCCCATCGCGAGCACCTATACACCGAAAACGCTACACGAGCCTTGAGTTGGGAGCGCATCAAACCGAGTCTTCCGCCACTTCAACCGCAAGCCGCCTTGTCGACACGCGAACAACCACTAGCGTCAGCCACCACGAGCGTGTGCACGAGTAGCCAAGATCCACCATAAGCGCGAGCAGCCGAGGAGCGGGGGAACCGGGACTGAGAGCACTATAGCCGTGCCAAGCCCTCTCGACTCGACTCCTCATCTCCTTTGCTTGTAGATTCCTGAAGAGAGGTGAACCTCAAGAAAATCCTCTTTTTATTTCGTGCAATAGATCATTTTATTGTGAAGTTTGGTTCTTGAGAGAATTGATAAATTGTGTGAAAATAGTGGACATGTAACCTTGTTTTGTTGCCTTGGAATTGTGTTGGAAACCTTGGAAAATTTTGAAGAAAAACACTAGCATGATTATTGTTGTTGTACCTTGAACCTCGGACCAAGTGCCAGCCCAGGCAGGGAGCAGCCTCGCAGTTGGCCAGGCCATGCGCCGCACTGAGAGATGCTAGGTCATGTGGCACCAAAAGCGACCGGGCAACATTACGGTGAGGGTGTCGCGTGCCAGGTGCGGTGCGCACGCCGCGCCGAGTCCGCTAGCAACCTTCGGGTTGCTGGCAGACAGCGCCCCCCATCACCAGCAATGTCAAGACCTAAAAGCAGCCGCAGCCAACCATCGACTCGCGCAGTGCGACCAGACCTCGACCCTGCAGTGGGTGTCCGAGCATGTGTGTGCGCGCATGTTCCAACACCCCGCGTCAGCAGCGCAAGCGAGCATGCCACCCCTTAGATGACACCGTAACATGTCCAGACGCTCATCCTGCAGGTGCGCAACCCATGACCGGGCGCGCAGTTGTGGCTAGGCGCGCAGCCCGTGCCTAGACGCGGCTAGGTCGACCCGTAGCTAGTCGGTCTCACCGGCGCGAAGCCAGCAGAGCGTAGGCGCCGCGCTACACGCAGCCCGCGATTGGTGCCCGCGTGGTCAGACTCAAGCCAGCGCCAACCCGCGAGCCTAACCTGAGTCGTTTAGCCACTTTTGAGTTGTGTGAACCATTTTTGGTGCTGAACCTTATTTTAGCCTCGTGAACATTTTTCCAGAGTTCCGAGTTCCACTAAATTTTAAGAAGTGCTTAATGAATAAAGTTATTGATTAAGTTAATTTCAATAATTTTCTAGTTTAAGGGCATGTTATTTATAAAAGTGTTCTTGCCTTAAATTGCAGATTTCAAGGAATCGAGCCTCGAGTGACTATGTGTAGTATCTACAATTTTAGCATCAGCTGATCTGAGGTAGGTGTTTCTAAACTACTATGCTTTTATTCTTTATAATCACATGGTTTCATAATTGATGTATGTATATGACTATGTGCTATGTGATGAATTTGACTGTGTGACGTAATGACCGTGTGACAAAATGACTGAGGGGTGTAATGCAATGGTTGTGTGATGCATTGACTGTGTGGCAACTCCAGTGTGAGCTCCTGTCGTTTAGCGCCTGTGACTACGTGAAGGCGAGTCGACGGTAAAAGTGTGTACACATGAGACGAACTGACGAATGAAGAAGTTGAGATGGTTGAATTTCTTTGTAGGTCAATATATATTGAAGTTATGTAATCTGTTATTATGATGAATATATATTGCATAATTCCCACGGTGACCTTGTGTTTGCTCACCCCAATACATTAACATTTTTCAGGTTAAGTAGCTGACGACGGCACGAAGAGACGAGGGTGGTCATAGATGTATTTAGCAAATATTTTGCTTCCACATTAAGTTATTAGACTTTGTGTGTTTTGAATTAATATCGAAATCTTTGGTTTTGTAAAGAGATTTTTAAATTATGTGTTCAATACTTTGTGAAAGAAAGTTTATTTTGATTCAAGTTATTAGTAAGAAAGAAATTTTGAGTAACGTCCAAGAGAGTTTTAATTTGAAAATATTTTTGAAAAATTTAACTCGAATTTTGGAAACCGAGTATTTTCTTATGAAAAATAAGCGGGTGTTACAATATGGAAACTAAGTATTACATACAATAAATTATAATAAATATTATAAAATATTGTTTCTCGATTTAAATATATTATATAAGGAGCTAAATGTTATTATTTTGTTTAAAATGTAAAATATAAAGGGATATCATAATTAAATATAATAAAATAATTTTCGTTTCATAAATTTATAAAATGATACGTTTCTGCGTAAATTAATATTCTAAATTATTAAATTATATAAAATTAAAAAAGTTGAAAAATTAGTAAACGAGAGACACCGACTCTATAAATATAAAATATAATCACAACAATAAAACTTAATTTTTTTTTTTAAAAAAAAATCGAATTAGATATATGGAGTTTTAAATAATATTTTTTAGACATATATAATTTAAAAAGTATAATTAAAAAATATCATTTGATAAATTTAATGAAAAAATGTAGACGCCATATTGAATTATTTATTACTTTGTTAATTGTTGTATATTCATTAAACATAATTTCACAATTAAACTACAAATGGTTTTAATTTTTTATTATACAAATATTACTATATTTAAATACATGTGTAGTACGATACTAGTATCGTACTAGTATATAGAATATAGAGGCATTAGTTAGGTTTAATGCTTTTCTGGATCTTACAGTATCCTCTTCATGTACCAAAAATATGAGTTAACAATAAAATAAAATATAAATATCATTTCACTAATTTTTGAAGTGATGAAAAGTAATATGAAAGGGCCAGAGATGAATTATAGTAACAACAATTAGGATATGATTATGATTGTTTTCTACTATTCACTAAAGATATTTAAAACATATTGCCATATTTCCCCAGAAGAAATCCGAAAACGTAACCCACACATTTACTATTTTTATTCCCTAGAGATCAGGAAGATTTTAGTTGGCAAATTCACTTTAATGTTCAAGGATTTTACATGAAATTTTTATGTGCATAATGATAAATGCTACATCTAATATTTTTTCAAAATGGAAAATATTATATCCTTTAAATTGTCACATTATTCTTGCAAGACAACAACTAATATATAAGTCTGAAAGAGTAGTACTGCCAACCATCATGCATTGCATCCCAATCAGCTTGGTTGCCATTACGATTATGGCGGGCCTCTCAGCTTTCATGTGCCAAGTTCAAATACCTGAAGAAGGAAGACATTGGATAGTAGGGGAAACATACCATGTACATATAGTAAATGGGCTGGAGAAGCGACCCAAATTGATGAAGGTTCATTGTCGATCAGCAGATGATGATCTTGGAACGCACGTGCTTTGGGTTGACCAAGAATATTTTTGGCGTTTCAAGATTAACGTTTTTGGTTCTACTCTTTTCTACTGTGATGTTAAACGAGGTCAACGTCCTAAACATTTTGTTGCATTCAACACTTCAGTTGAGGGCTTGAGTTGTTTTAAAACTGGTCAGTGTTACTGGTTAATTGCAGATAAAGGTTTTTACTTTAGCATGGATGATTACACATGGGAGAAGAAATTTGGGTGGTGAAATATGTACTTTTTCCTTACTTCTAATTTCTAAATAAAATGTCTACTTCTATTTTTGGAAATTTCAAATAAGATAAGGTTTCTTTGCCAGTTACTAAAAGAGGATGGCAAAACTTTCAGTTGTGATGAACATCCATATAAAATTATTATATATAAGGGATTGGTTCAAATGCGGCCGCTTTTTTAAAATGAAGACGTGAGACTCATTTTTAGCCACAAGAATTGGTACATCTGGCCAACATTTACTATTTTCTTTTTATTATTTTAATTATTTAAATATTATTTTGATCCGTTGACTTCCGGCGAAAATTCATTGACTTCCGGCATTGACCGTTGACAACTAACCTTCCAACTAGCTAGGTTAGTTCTCTGTAGTTGCTAGGTTAGTTCTCTGTAGTTGCTAGGTTTTTTTTTTTTTTTTTTTTTTTTTTTAAACAAACAACGCCCCGGAAGGATGGGAGATTGGGCTGGATCCCCAACCTGTGCATAGATCAAGACCCCAAAACGGGGGCCCAACAAATCAACAGTCTACAGTCTACAAGGTCTCAAAAGAAAAACAACAAAGAAATAACAATGCAAAGTCTGTCTTCGGGCTAACAGGTGCCCGGTAATAAAAGTCTAATCTACTGAGAGCAATAAACCTAATCTACTGAAAGCGGAACGATGGATATCCAAGCTGGTCCATCCGTACAAGAGTGCGAAGGCGGAGTGGAGCAGTGTCGGTCTGAAACGTGTGTGGGTCTGGTATGGTGGCGCCAAGGCTAGCAAGGTAGTCCGCAGGTTTGTTCCCCTCACGGAAAATGTGCGTGATCCTGTGGTAGACAGACCAAAGTAGAGCTCTTATGCGCATAAGCGGGTGCTGAATCTGCCACGAGCCCTGGTGGCCCGAAGTCAGGAGGGTGGCGACAGCCGCTGCGTCCAGCTCGATCCAAATATGACTAGAAAGGTGGACAACAATCTGAAGGCCGATCTGTAATGCCTGAATCTCTGCGTCGTAGCTCGAGGAGGCCTGAAGGGGCGCGTGGAAAGCGGTGATAAGGGCGCCACTGTGGTCCCAGATCAAGCCTCCTCCTCCGGCAACTCTGGTATGGCAATCAAAAGAGCCATTTGTGTTCAGCTTGACCCACGGAGAGTCAGGTCGAAGCCAAACAACAGCTCTGCGTCGAAGGGGCTGAACAGGCGGTGGGGGAGCCACCATGTAACGGTGTGGCGGAGTGCAGCCTGTCCAGTCTCGGGCCGTGAGCCTGCCCGATGCTATGAGGAGTGAAATGTGTCTCTCTACCTGCAAAACAATGTGAGAAAACAAAAAAGTTATATCCCTATGCTTCGCACTATTCCTCTCCGTCCAGGTGAACCAAAGGATCAGACAAGAATAAGGAAGTCCACGTGTCTAAGGTGTGTGCTCTGTGAGAAAAAACTCAGGAGCTCAAAGAAACTGTTTGTGGTGGGTAGGGATATATGGGTCTAAGTGGCAAAATGCTCCCACACTCTCCTCACGAGATCACTCTCTAGAAAAAGGTGGGTAAAGGTCTCGGTCTCATGACGCCCAGTCTCAGAACAACACACACACCGAGAGGGGAAGGAGATCCCCCTCGCGTGTAACACAGTATCCACGGGTATCCGGCGCAAGAGGAGGCACCAAAGGAACATCGAAATGGTAGGGGTGAAAAGGTCGCTCTAGATGGCCCCGAAGAGAAGATTAGGCCGATCTCTCAGCCTGATCTGCTCCCAAGCCGAGGTAGTAGAAAACACACTCGATGATGTAAGTCTACACCTCATGCCATCCGAACCGTCCCCTGAGATGAGGATCTACTGGATCTGATCTAATAAATGCTCGCTAAAACTCGCACCAGAGCCCAACTCCCTATCAAGCTTTCCCCTATCCCATGACCCATCTGTCCAAAGGTCACTCACAAGAAGGTAGGGGGAATGCGTCACCTGCCTATCCCTAGACAACGGCCTATCACTTAACCACCACTCATCCTAGAAACTAACCTCACCCTCGCCCAAAACCCAAAAGATGTGATCCTGGGCACGCCTACCAATCCTAGTGAGGCGCCGCCACTGTCTGCTATCATGATCAACAGCCGTCACCCAACAAGAGTGGTTAGCACGTCTAGGGCAGTACTTTCCGCGAAGGTACTGAGCCCAAAGCGACTTTCCCTCCCTGAAGTGCCACCACAGCTTGTAGGAGAAAGCTGTAAAAATATCCCTGAGGCGGCGGATGCCAAGGCCACCCTCAGAGAAGGGCCGGCAGATAGAGTCCCAACTCATCCAGTGGGTACGTCTCCCCCTCCAGGAACTGTCCTCATAACCCCAGAAATAACGAGCCATAATCTGGTCATTCTCGTCAAGAGTAGACCTAGGGGGGTCGAGGACCATAAGCAAATGAATCGGACGGGAGCTAAGAGTGCTCTTGATCAGCGCAAGCCGACCACCGAAAGAAAGATGTCTATGCGACCAACCAGAGATCCTGTCGATCATCCTCTGACGCCAGCAAATAGCGCTCTCGTGAGGTTGCCCTTATATAAAGGGATACCAAGGTAGGTAATGGGCAGGTACCGCGCGCAAAGCCAGTAATCTCGTGGACCCGCTGAGCCCGCCTGTCCATGTTGGAAGAGGAGAGGGTGAAGGTGCTTTTCTGCACACTGACCAGTTAGCCGGTGACCGAGCCATAATGCTCCGGAAGGTGCATAAGCTCGACAAGTCCATCATCATCCGCCCGGGTGAAGATGATGATGTCATCCGCATAAGAGAGGTGAAAGATGGGAGGACCATAGCTGCGGGTGCTGTAGATCATCCAAGGAGAGTCGCAGATGAAGCCATCAAGGCAGCGAGAGAGGTAGTCCGCCGCAAGAACGAATAGGGAAGGGGAAAGGGGGTCGCCCTGTCTAAGACCTCTAGAGGAGGGAAAAAAGTCGGTGGGGCTGCCATTAACCAGGACCGAGAATGTGCAGTGCTCCACACACGCCTCCAAAAAACTGATCCAACGCTCAGGGAATTCCATCCTAGCCAGTGCCTCCCTCAGAAACGGCCACTCCACCCTATTATAAGCCTTAGCCATATCTAGCTTCAGCGCAATATTCGGAGCTCGCATCCAATCCGCACGGAGATGTCGTGGATCATCTCTTGGGCCAGAAGAATATTATCACTAATGACCCGATCCTTGACGAAGCCACTCTGGTTCGGAGAGATGAGGGAGGGGAGAAGAGGGGAAAGGCGGCCGTTAAGAATCTTTGAAATGAGCTTATTGGTCACGTTACACAGGCCGATGGACCTGTAATCGGACCAAGAGCTCGGGTTGGGTCTTTTGGGGATCAAGACGATGGAGGTAGACGTGAAGGAATCCGGCATCCTGTGACCAGAGAAAAAATTCAACATTGCCTCATCGACGTCAGGCTCGACTAAATCCCAGCAGACCTGATAGAAGAGAGACGAGAAACCATCCGGGCCAGAAACGTTATTGGGATCAATCCCGAAGACAACATCCCTATCCTCCTCCCTACTCGGGAGCTCACAGAGGCTAATAAGATCGACTGAAGGAGGGATGGTGGAGAAGAAAGAAGCGGTCGGGGCAACGAGGGACCCTCTGTCAGAGGTGAAGAGGGTTTGGAAGTGAGCAACAGCCGACTCCCGAATCTGAGACTCTTGGGTCAGGGATGACCCATCATCCTCGATACTATGGATATACGACTTAGCACGCTTCTGCCTAACTTAGCCTTGAAAGAACCTAGTATTCCGCTCGCCCTCGGCCACCCAGCGAACGGCCGCCTTCTGCTTTCAAAAGTCCTCCTCCATAAGGAGTCGGAGCTGGTACTCGGCGTGGTAGCGGTGCATCGCAGTCCTATTCTCTGGAGTGGGGTCCAGATCATAGGCCCGCTCAGCCACCGCGTGCGCACTCTGAGCTGCAGAAAGGCGCTGATGAAGGTTTCCAAAGACATCCCAGTTCCACTGTCTCAACCGACGCCGTAGTCTGCCGAGCTTCGCTTCGATATTGCGCATCCCGAAGAGCCCAGTCGGCTGAAGCCAGGAATCCCTGACAGTGTCGTGGAAGGAGTGGTGGCGAACCCACATGCTCTGGAACCTAAAGGAAGAGCGGCGGGTGGTGTTCAAAAATCGGCACCGGATGAGAAGGGGTGAATGGTGTAATATCTCATTCAGTAATTAATAAAAGTAATTAATTAAGTTCTAAGTTAGAACTATTTTACTTTTATTAATAATGATCTTTTATATTTCCAAGCCTTAATAAATCTCTTAGAATTTTATTTTAAGGTCAAGATCAATCCATTAATTTGGAAGTATAATTTAGCAAAGGTTGGCCTTATAAGTAAATTAAGCTCGGTTCAAGTTAACAGTGCCGACAAATTCCTAAGTTATAGTTGAGCCTTAGTATTAAATACTTAGAATTTTTCTAAGTGTTTAAGTAATCAAGATAATGAAATGAACCGTTCAGTTAATAAATAGAACTGATTCACTTGGCTCGACATTAAAGTGAAATCGGAATTGTTTTTCCATAAATTGAGTTAGTCGAGTAAATGTTAGTGCCTAAGTATTTTTTGTGATGTATATGATTTGATTGATAAGTTATAAGGAGTAAGTAGAAATTATTTAGATAAGAAGGTCTATTTATATTATTAAGAGTATATTCGAAATTATATTCGCAAGTTCGAGTTTTTCGGTGTTCGGTTATAGTCGGTAATTAAGTCCGATTTTGTTTCCAAAAATTTTATTTTCTTGGATTGTTTTAACATGTTCCAAGATCATTATTAAAAGTTAAAATATTCAGCATTAAAAATTAAAAAAAGAAATGCAAAAAGCAAAAGAGGGAAAATCCAAAATTTTTGGAATTTTCGATTTTATGGTAAACGTTCGTTTTAAATCAGAATTCGGTTCCGTAAATTAGAGAATTTTCATTAAGTCTAGAATTTAATCATTGAGATCAGCTTAGGATCAGAAGAGGGGCCTTTCTAAGCATTGACTATAGGTTGGAGAAGTTTACAAGTTAAGAATACTATTTATTATCTATATTTATTTTTACAAGTTTGTATTGCTTAATTTGTTGATTTCTTCACTTAATGTTCTTGTATAAAAAATTTTGCCTATAAATAGAGGCCTTGATTTCAGAGATTTTCATCAAAGAAGAATTACAAAAGTTATATAGTTCATTAGAGGGAATAAGTTATAGAAAAAAAAAAATTGTGAAGTGAATAAATTGGGAAGGGAGGAAGAATCAATTTTCTAGCAAGAAGAAGGTAATATCCTCATCTTAATTTCATACTTTGTAGATGATATTAAATGGTTATTAGTATATACTAATGTCTTAGAAGTGAGTTTATAATCAAAGTAATAAACAAAAGAAGTTAAAGTTGTCTTAAGATTATTTGTATGATAGATGTACTCGGTTTTAATGAGATTCTTATAATGATAAGAATAAACCAGTAAAGTATGATTTAAATGAGCAATTCTTGTGTAAATAAGGAGTACATAAGAAAAAGAATCATATCATTTGGCATAGTATAGCTTGAGTTATAGATTTTTGAAGTTAAGCATGCAAGTTGAATTTTATGTTCTTCATTTCAGCTGTGACTTTAAAATTCTAATAACTCGATATATATGCATGATAAAATTATGAAATTTTTACGACATGCTTATATATGGGTTAAGAACATGACTGCCAAATTTCATGATTTTATGTTGAGAAATGAACGAGTTAAAATATTTATATGGCATACATGTCAAGATGATTTTATATGCAAGAGTATTCAGTACATGGTTGAGTTTTTAAAGTGGAATTTTTAGGAAAAATTCTTATATGAGTGATGATCAATTTGACCAAGTTTCAGCTCAATATGTTGAGTATGTGATTTTATAAGATTGTTTCAAGTCTAGTATATTAATATCGTAATTTATTGTTATGATAAAAACTTGTATTGAATGAGTATCAAGTTTGAGATTTTAATACCAAGCAAGTTTAAGACAAGTTTGATAAATTAAAAATCCTTATAAATCATATAGAAATATGATGTCGGTAAAGTTGAAATTGTTTTGATATACTCGGTTATTTATTATGTGAAATTTAGCTTATTTTCACTTCCGAGTCATTCTAAGTTTCATATGAGTAAAACAATATTCAAGATTTGGAGTTATGATATATATGTGAAAGTACTCAATTTTAAGTAAAAGTTAAGAAGAATTTAAGCTTAATAGTTTAAATTTAGATTTTAGTGAATTTTAGAGTGTTCATTAAAGTCCGGATAAGTGAAAGAATCAAGTATTCAAGCATCTTATTGAGTATATGAGCATAGTACTTAGTATATTGATTTATATTTTTATGTAGCTTGAAGATTCAGATATATCATTCAGCACTTACGAGTTTTCAAAAGAAGAAAGGTGGGGACCCAGCCTGGGTATTACATTGACTATAATATGATATCATGTCCGAGGTATGTATACAGTTTATACGCTTGGGATGAAGGCTCCTAGTTTCCTATAAGTACATCCTAAGTTCTGATGGAGGCCATTAGTTGCCTTAGAAATATCCATCAGAGTGTGCACACGTATCCGATCAGATATCGACCAGATTACAGATTGAGTTTCAATTACTAGAACAGATTCCCAGTCCAAATATATACCAACGATTATGATATTGTATTATTATTGTTGTTTACTTTAGTATGAGTTATTTTGGGGTACAAAAGGACCAGTACTCACCCCCATTGTGTTTTTCAGGTAACAAGGTCGGGCCGGAAGTGTGAGCTCGGATGTGGTGGTGATGGTCGTGCACTTGTGGACATTTAATTTATGAACTACTATGTCTGTATAATTATTCACGTTTTTAATTATTTTCGCTACGCATATCAAGACTTGAACTTGCATGTTATTAAATTTTATATTTCAGACTTTAATCATTTCATTAGTATGAATATGGTTCAGTTTACATACGAGTTTAACCAAATCTGTTTTCTTTATGTCTAAACCAGTAAGTTAGACAAAGTTTAAAGATAAACGGACTTTTAGAAAATATAAAGTTGAGTAGCACACCGAGTTAAGAGCAAAATATTTCAAAAAATTTATAAGTATTTTCAAAATAAAAGTTGCGAAAAATTTACTCTGATAAGCGGGGTGTTACAAATGGTCAGATCCAAATCGAGTAAGGTTTGTGACGGTCGTAACCGCAAACACCTTCGCCCACGCCTCAGAAACCAGGGCACGGTTGATCCTCTCTTTGAGTCCGTCCCTCACCCACGTGAAGGGCTCACCATCACATCCAGCGTCAATTAACTCACAGTCCGCCACCGCCTGAGCAAAATCCTACATCTCCCGTGACCGGTCCGAGCGGCCACCCACACGCTCATCGGGATGCAGAAAGATGTTGAAATCGCCACTAACCATCCATGGCAATCCCTCCACACTCTCAGCAATCTCACGCAGGGTGTCCCAAAGATCATATTGCCCGACCCTTGTACAGTTGGCATAAACTAAGGTGTGAAAGATGGGCTCTAGGAGGTGGGCAGCGGAAAGCTCGACGTGAAGCACCTGATCGGTGTCACGGAGGACCCGACAAGTGTAGTCACGCGAGTGGAAGAACCAGATCTTATGCGAAATGTTACCCACGCCCAAGTGGAAGCCAAGGCGATGTGAGTAGTAGTCAAAAGAAGAGGTGCGAATCATCGGCTCAATAAAGCCAACAAAATCAAGTCTATGATCACGAATGAGAGAATGAAGGTGAGCGAGAGTGGCCCTATTCGCCAGGCCACGACCATTCCAAGTTATGAATGTGATAGACATATCAACGGTCGCAAGAGCCACCGGACATAGTTCGCCTGTGACGAGGCTGAGTCGGGCCACCTAAAGAAGGAAGGTGGCGAAAGGATCGAATAGCAGGGGAGACAGTCCGTCGTGTCGTGCGCTGCGTGGCTCTGGTCCTCGTGGACTGCCCGCCTCGGTATGTGCTCGTGGCCTGCGTGTCATCTCGCTGGGCAGTCTAACCTAGAACGGCACTAGCGGGCTGCCTCATCTCCGGGGCTGTCTCCTGTCTGTCACTAGAGGCGAAGCTGTAATATCCCATTCAGTAATTAATAAAAGTAACAATTTTAGTTCTGACTTTGAACTAATTACTTTTATTCAAGTAACATTCTATTTTATTTAGCTAAATGGATGTAAATTTGGCCAATTCTACTTTGAATGAGAAAGAAAAAGAATAATGAATCGAGACAAGTTAGGTCTCGAGTTCGGTTAAGTATCCATGAGCATTTAAGTTATAAATGTTCAAAGAAGTGAGAAAATTTATTTAGACATTTTAGTCTATTTAAATTATTAGAGAGATATATGAAATTTTTAGAATTTTTGTTTTTTCCGATTGTAGTCGGAATTTAAGTCCGATTTCAGTTCTGAGAAATAAATTAAATTATTTTCTCTCTATATTTTTAGTATACTACAAGATTAAGAAAAATTTTTCAGCATAAAAAGAAAAAATGCCAAAAGAAAAGAAGGAAATTCAAAAATTTTAAGAATTTTTGATTTTACGATAACTGTTCGTTTTAAGTCAGAATTCGGTTCTGTAAAATGGAGAATTTTCATTAAGTCTAGAATATAATCATTGAGATCAGATTAGGATCAAAAGAGGGGCCTTTCTAAGCATTGACTATAGGTTGGAGAAGTTTACAAGTTAAGAATTCTATTTATTATCTTTATATATTCTTACAAGTTTGGTTTGTTTATTTTGTTTATTTCTTCACTCAATCATCTTGCCCCATATTTGTGGCTATAAATAGAGGCCTTGAATCATATTATTTTCATCAAAGACAAATTTCAAAGATCATATATTTCATTAGAGAACAACAATTTATAGAAGGTTTTTGAAGAAGTGAAGAATACACTTTTGATTTCTAGCAAGGAGAAGGTAATTTACTCATCTAAATTTTATGCTTTTTAGATGAGTTTATATGTTTATTAGTGTATATTAATGACTTAGAAATTGAGTTTATAATTGATTTTATGAATACAAGGAGTTAAAGTTGTTCTAAGATCAATTGTATGATATATGTGCTCGGTCTTAATGAGATTCTTATGATGATAAGAATAACCTGGAAAGTACAATTTATATGGTTATTCCTTATGTAAATAAGGAGTGCATATGATCAAAAATCATATCATTTGGCTTAGTATTACTCGAGATATAGATTTTTAAAGTTTATCATGCAAGCTGAATTTTATACACCTGTTTCGAGCAGCGACTTTAAACTTGAATAAGTCAAAATATATGCATGATGAAATTATGAAATTTTTATGACATGTCTAAATATGTGTTAAGAGCATGCCTGGAAAATTTCATGATTTTAGGTTGAGAAATGAATGAGTTAAAATGCTTAGACCGCATGTATGTCTATATGATATTATATGCAAGAGTACTCAGTCAATGTTCGAGATTTTAACATGAAACTTTTATGTAAAATTTTAACATGAGAGATGAACAGTTTGACCAAGTTTCAGCTTAATATGTTGAATATAAGATTTTATAAAATTGTTTGAAGTCTCGAATGTAAATAATAAAATTTCATGTTATGATTAGCACTTGAGTTGAATGTGCTTTAAATTAAATTTTTAGTACCAAGCATGTTTAAGCAGAGTTTGTTAGCTTATAAATCCTTATAAATCATGTATATGATGTTGGTAAAAGTTGAACATGTTTTGAGTTCATGTCTCGGTCATCTATCATGTGAAATGTAGCTTATTTTCACTTCCGAGTTATTTTAGGTTACATGTGAGTATAAGCCAATATCCAAGCATTAGAAGTCATGATTTATATGTGTAAGTATTTGGCCTTGAGTAAAAGTTCGAGAAAAGTTAAGTTGTTCGGTGACTTAGTATCCATTCGAGCCATATCGACCCTGTCGAACCATTTTAAAACTCGGATAAGTTATCAGTTAAAGTCAAGCATCCTAGCATCCTATTGAGGATATTACGAGCATAGTACTTAGTATATTTGTTTATATTTTTATGTAGCTTGCAGATACAGCTACCCAGAACAACACTTACAGTTTTCAAAAGTTTTCAAAAGAAGAAAGGTGGGGACCCAGCCTGGGTATTACATTGACTATAATATGATATCATGTCCGAGGTATGTATACAGTTTATACGCTTGGGATGAAGGCTCCTAGTTGCCTTAACAAGTACATCCTAAGTTCTGATGGAGGCCATTAGTTGCCTTAGAAATATCCATCAGAGCGTGCACATGTATCCGATCAGATATCGGCCAGATTACAGATTCAGTTTCAGTTACTGGAATAGATTTCCAGTCTAGATATATACCAACGATCATGATATTGTATTATTATTGTTGTTTACTTTAGTATGAGTGATTTCGGGGTACAAAAGGACCAGTACTCACCCCCATTGTGTTTTTTAGGTAGCAAGGTCGGTGCAGAGGTGTGAGCTGAGCAGTGTTGGTGGTGATCGTGGATGCAAACAGTTGCTATTTTATGTGGACATTTATTTATACATTCTGTATAATATTATGTCACGCTTTTAAGATTTCTGCTACGCATTTCCAGATTCGAACTTGCATGTTAAGTATTTTCAGACTTACATATTTTCACCATTTCAACAGTATGAATATGGTCCAGTTTACATACGAGTTGATTAAATCTGTTTTCTTTATGTCTAACCCAGTAGTTAGACAAAGCTAAAGATAAATAGATTTTCAGAAAGATAAGTTTTAGTAGCATCCCGAGTTAAGTGCAAAAGATTTCGAAAAATTTATAAGTATTTTTAAAATAAAAGTTGCGAAAAATTTACTCTGATAAGCAGGGTGTTACAGGTGGTATCAAAGCCAAAGCTAAGGACTCTATATACTATAAGTTTAAGTTTGAGAAAGAAAAGTTTCAGGAAAACCCGACTACACCACTCTCACACCTCGTCGACTACCAGGTAAGTGTTGTTAAAAGTTTTTATGAAAGTTTTAAATATAAGCAAATTACTAAGTCTATGCTCAATAGATTTCAGATATCCGAACCCTAGAAATCAGACTAGATGCTCAGATCAGTATCAAGGACTCTTATTTGTATCAGATTTATACTTGGATCTGAATGCAGAACTCTAGTTCGAACTTTAGTTTGAACTCTAGATTATCGAGTTACTTTAAGTAATTCGTCAAGAAATTGTGCCTTATCAAGAAGTTAGTGTTGTTTTTTTTTTTTTGTAGTGAAAATTCAACTTCTTTTCTGATCCAGTATTCAGTTAATTAACCAGATGGAATTCCAGAGTGAAATTCTTTGACCTAGAGCTTATATCAGAAGAAGTATACTTTTGAAAAATCAATATACTGGAAAGATAGAAATTCTAGTATCATTGAAAGACAAAAGTAGACTAAGATTCGTGTAGCACACTGTTGAGGATATTGTTATTATTAAGAAGCTAGTACAGAAGAATCAGACACAACAAAAAATGGAGATACAAACAAGTAGAAGCGAATCCTCAACTAATACAAGAATTATATTACATAAAGGGAGGGTGCGTCTCTAGAGCATAAGACTCCATAACTCTGCCACCCAGTATGGCTATAAGTTCACAAAGATAGATCTAAAGGATCAAATGCTCGCTTGCGTTTGAATCCTTGAACTTCCACAGAATCTTGAACTGTTGAGATGTTGTCTTGAAGCTTCTTGATAAGTTCAGCGGATGTGTTTGCAGACTTGAATATTTCTCTTTGTAAAGGAAATATAAAAGTTTGATACACTCCTTCATCTAGAAATCCAAGCAAGTTGTGGAAAAAGTTGTTGAAATTCAACAGACCAATAGGTTTGGTATGAAATTTCACTTTTGCCCAGGTAGCAAGGGTAAATACAGTCATTAAAGTTCCAAATCCTCTAGGAAGAACGATGAAAGCATCGCAACCAGATACCATAGTCATCAAACAGTCATAAATAGAAAGAGTTATCATCAAATTACTAAGTCTATGCTCAATAGATTTCAGATATCCGAACCCTAGAAATCAGACTAAATGTTCAGATCAGTATCAAGGACTCTTATTTGTATCAGATTTATACTTGGATCAGAATGCAGAACTCTAGTTCGAACTTTAGTTTGAACTCTAGATTATTGAGTTACTTTAAGTAATTCGTCAAGAAATTGTGCCTTATCAAGAAGTTAGTGTTGTTTTTTTTTTTGTAGTGAAAAATTCAACTTCTTTTCTGATCCAGTATTCAGTTAATTAACCAGATGGCATTCCAGAGTGAAATTCTTTGACCTAGAGCAAGGAAAAAAATTGAAATATTCTAAGTTATGCCATTAGACTAAGTTTAAAGTTAAATTCTGACTCTAGAGGCTGCTTTATTATTAGAAGAACGGTTTCCAGTGTATAAGAGACACGTAGCTGGGTATACCATGGAGTCTTGAAGCTGGACCGTAGCAGTATAGAAAGTAACAACCTTTAGAGTCAGTAATTCGAGTATCTTACCAGTTAGATACTTTGATCAGAAGTTGGCAAAGTTGAGATCAGTTATGTACTTGCGGGACCAGTTGATACTGGAATAGCCTACATAGTACCTAGTCAGAAGGCAAAATTCCTGAGTTTAAGGTCATAAGTAATCAATTGCGAGAAGAAGCATGAAAGAGCAAGTGAGGAAGAGTTGACATCAAGACGTTTGATTTGTCAAATCGATTAAGCCATACAATAAGTATTAGTCAGTCTTCTAGAGATTACAAGTACTCACTTGAGACCAGAAGCAAGAAAGAATTTGTTTAAACCGGAACTCTAGCACAAGCTAGGTGTTTTCAGTAAATCTTTAACAAATTCCTTAAGTCTAGTGTAGCTGTTTATTAATGGCTATACTGTGCAAGTCAAATGGTTAGTGGTTTTCAGATTGCCGCTATGTAGAGTTTGAAAACCACCACAGAGCAAAGTTTTAAAAATAAAATTTTGACTGAATCAAGAATTTCTCAGTCAAAAGTCAAGTAGTATCAATATGTGAATCGAGCTTATATCAGAAGAAGTATACTTTTGAAAAATCAATATACTGGAAAGATAGAAATTCTAGTATCATTGAAAGACAAAAGTAGACAAAGATACGTGTGGCACACTGTTGAGGATATTGTTATTATTAAGAAGCTAGTACAGAAGCATCAGACACAACAGAAAATGGAGATACAGACAAGTAGAAGCGAATCCTCAACTAATACAAGATTATATTACATAAAGGGATGGTGCATCTCTAGAGCATAAGACTCCATAAATCTGCCACCCAGTATGGCTATAAGTTCACAAAGATAGATCTAAAGGATCAAACGCTCGCTTGCATTTGAATCCTTGAATTTCCACAGAATCTTGAACTGTTGAGATGCTATCTTGAAGCTTCTTGATAAGTTCAGCGGATGTGTTTGCAGACTTGAATATTTCTCTTTGTAAAGGAGATATAAAAGTTTGATACACTCCTTCATCTAGAAATCCAAGCAAGTTGTGGAAAAAGTTGTTGAAATTCAACAGACCAATAGGTTTGGTATGAAATTTCACTTTTGCCCAAGTAGCAAGGGAAAATACAGTCATTAAAGTTCCAAATCCCCTAGGAAGAACGATGAAGCATCGCATGTCACACCCCGCCTCACTACTAGCTTTGAAAAATCAGAGTAAATTTTTTTTTTTTTTTAATTTTCGAAAGAATGTGAAAGCTGGGTTTTCGAAAATACTGACTTATTGCGGGATGTGGCAGATAAAAACTTAAACTGAACTCGGGTTTGCCCGCAGACATAATAAAAACATGCAACCAAACTATCCGCTCGCGGATTATGGAATTATACATGCGTAGTCTGTACTGTCTCGCACTGTCTAGAAACTCGCTGGCGGAAGCATCCGAATACGAATACATAACATGAGTACATAAACTGAATAAAATACACATGATCATAAATCTAGGACATAAAAATGCTGGTAAAATATGTCCGACTCTCATGACCACGCTGCGCCACATCTGTGCTCATCCGGCACGCTCGACTCCGCCTCCTGAAAAACATAATGGGGGCGTGAGCAAACTACTATGCTCCGCAAAGACCAGTACTGAACAAAACATCATCTATAATAACGTATCATGAAACATAAATATATAAGAGCTGAAACTGTAAACTGATCTCTGATGTCTGTTCTGCTCTGTGGTCAAAAGACCCTCGGCTGTAGCCGCTCGTGTGCACACGCCGATGGGGTAGAAAGGGCCTCGCCCCTCCCAACGGTCATCAGGTGGGTATAAAGGCCTCGGCCACCCAACCCGGAACTAAACTGTCTCAAACATACCTCTGCCATGGTACATATATTATCTATGATGTGACATCCAGTACATGACCCCCACCTGAA
>BKCP01009070.1:777467-839355 GCA_008636005.1 Striga asiatica | reverse complement strand
ATTATGATTTCTAGATTGTTTAGGACTTTAATATTTTATTGCTTTAATTAGTGATTTTGTTCCTTAGGACTTTATTTATTTCCAAGCATTAGGAGTTCTTCTTAGATTAGGAATAGACTTAGTTTGGCACCTATAAATAGGCCCTTTTGTCATTTGAAATATTCATTCAGAAATTAATAGAAAAACCGAACTTTTGTTCAAACACTTTGCCTTAGATCTCTTTTCGATTTCTTTTGCAATTTTATCGTTTCAAGGGGTGCGGTTGTGCAAACCTCGAGACATTTATCGGCGATTCAAGGCACTGGTTTGTGGCTTATCGGCAATCGGGACACGCGATCTTCATCACGCTGCTGGCACGCTGTCGCGGGCACGGGGCTGCGGGTGCCATGCGCACGCTGGCGCGGGCACGGACTGGCGCTGGGCCGGGCACTGTCGCACTATGTGCGCGGCCAATGACCAAGGCCGGCCCTTGCCGGACCTCCGGCGACTTTTCCGGTGACATGCATGGCATAAGATCTCAACATGATAAAATAGGCATAAAAATGCTATGAAACACTAGTGGACCCCGGGTCCACGTGCATGTTACCCGGTAAGGCCTAAATGGCATGACCGAGTAGGTTAACTCCCGAACCAACATTCATAACTTGAAAAACTACTCAGGGCCGAATGTTATACATCAAAAATGATGACTATGTATGCTAGCACTTATGCCATATCTTGCATGCATGATAATTGACCTCGGTGGCTCATTTCAACATAATTTCGAGCATGATTTGACTAAGGTAATGAACTCCAATTCTATTCAAACTTTTACACCATCAATGGCATGATATTAGAGAGTGTTTAAACAAGAAATCTCGACTTAGGCATGCTTCCTACTCAAATTTCATTTTTAAGGTCATTTAATTTAAAAATTCATAACTCACAAATAAATGCATGCATGGCTCGGTTTTTCTTCATGAAAAATCTTAAAACATCATAAAATTATTAATGAAGTCATAAGGCCCGGACTTACCTCGGCTAAAAATGAAAAACGAGCACTAGGGCTCTATAGGGCTTTGCTCACGGCTATTGAGCTCAATGCCGACTAGGAGCTGACTTTGGCCGAGCTTGGTGCTTCCACAAGACTTAGAAAAATCTAAGTAACACTTAGATATGGCTAAGCCTCGAGAGAAGTTGGCTGCAAGTGGCTGAGGTGCGGTGTTCCCCCTTCCCGGGCTCGCGCGCGCTCGCGGTGGTGCGGTTGGCCTTCTCCTTGGCCTATCTCACTTTCCTCTCCAATTATGCCGAGGTATACAAGTCTTAGAATGTTAAGGGATGCAAGAACTATCACCAACTGAGATGGGAGGGCTTAAATAGGCTGATGGGGCGGAATTCACTAGGTGAGAGTGGGGGACATGGTCTTTTCAAGGTGTATGGGTGGAGGTGGCCTTGGGACATGAGTGCTGCATGCCTTGCACGGTTTTTGGGACACTTTAATAGTATTATAATGTGTCACAAGGGGTCTGGACAGAATGGAGCATGCATGGGGGACAAACTCTTACAAGGGTGAATAAAATATTCAAAGACCCATGCTCCACTTTGCAAGCTTAATGGAGTTGACTTAGCTTAATCTTTCTTAGGGCAATCTTACCCCAAATTAATCCTCATTAAGTCCCTAATGATCGCATGCTTTGGGTCTTGAGAGTATTGGGCCGAAAACATATGAAATGGGCTTATGAAGTTGGGCTGGCAGGGCTGTCGCTGGGCCTGCTGGGCGCGGGCTGGGCGCGAGGGCGCGGCTGGGCTGTGCGGGGAGATGGGCTGCGCGGGTGAGTGGACTTGGGCTAAGTACAATGGGTTAGAAATGGCTTCCCAACACTTAGAAAAATATGGATATGATGCTAAGGACTTGGTAAGGTCTTGGGGCTCGGTTGGATGCTTGGGCGCGGCTAAGGCGCGAGCTTGGGGCTCGGGCACGAGGCTCGACTAGGGCTCGATTTAAAATGATCAAAACTTGACTTTTATATTTTAATACACTTAGAAAAATATTCTAAGTATTAAAATATCAACTCTCGATTATGACTTAGAGAAATATACTCGGAACGACAACTAGGGTTCGTGTCTGGTAATTTCTCGAATTAACCGCTATTAATAACCCAAATTAATGGATTAATCTTAACTTATACTTGAGATAGAATTATTCAAAGAATAATTTATCATGTTTGAGCATTTAGCATAAATAATATAACTCGATAATTTCTGAAAATTACGGATTTCACTTATAGTCGAGCAATGAAACCGTTCTGAATATCATTACTGTTTTGGGGCGTTACATCGCAACCAGATACCATAGTCATCAGACAGTCATAAATAGAAAGAGTTATCATCAAAGTAGCAGAATCTTTGACAATCTTTGATGAAGTGATATAAAAAGAGAGGATACTTCTCACTTCTATATCAAAACATTTAGCAGCCATCAAAAGGTTGTCAAAGAAATAGATACTAGTCCCTCCATAAAGTATGTTGATCTTGTGTTTTCCCAACTCTTTCACTAGTTGGCTTACAAAAGTTTACAAATCTAGAACCACCAAGAACACACACAGTTCTGATGGGTTGAAGAAGTTTGCTACCTTGAGAAGGCTCAGAAGTAGCCATTTGTTATGAGATACACTTGGCTATGAATAGAAACTCGTTTTTTAAAGAAGAAAAGTTCCGACAAGAAAGCAGTTGAGTCTTAAATGAATCTTATCTCTCAGCAGCGATAAGATTTATGTACAGTACATCGGTACTATCAAGAACAGTGTTGATAAACATGATCTCTGGATACAATATTTTCCAGACTATAAAGTTTCTCTTCATGTTTGAACAAAAGCCATAAAGACATCAGTTCTCGATGCACATATCCACTAGAATGTGTTTCAAGAATCTGCTGAATTGTTAGATCCAGAGATTCCTTACTCAAGCCATTTTTATAAAAGTTATTTTATCATCCCGATTATTTGAGACAAATCCTAATGAAGTGCAGCGAGTGTCACAGTTCCAGCGAGCGCATTTGTAGCAGCCGCCCATTCTTTTTGCTCTACGTTTCTTGGCAAAAGTGCTTCTACCCATACATGTAAGATATTTATATGCATTGGGATACTCGCCAGATATACGAACTTTTGCTTCAATCAGGCATCTAATATCATTTGGGATATTATTGAGCATTAGTACTCTCAACCTTTCTACACGAGCTCGATAAATTCTCTTTATGATATTAAAGGGGAGAAAGGAACAGAATTTTTGGATTTTTAGCAGTGCTAAATCCATTGGTGAATTCGGACCATTGCTGAAGAAGATTGAAGGATTACCAAGTCAGTTTATAGAAGAAAGATGCGTTTGAGATCAGTTTTCGGTCATAAATTTTAGCATTAAATTATACTGAATGTCAGAATACGCAACCAGAAGACAATTAAGGCAGCAGAAAGAAGATGTGATATGTCGACAATAATGTCAGCATATGAATTATTGCGATAACCTATCGATATTATTATTGTCGGTATGCATTATTGGCAGTAAAATAAGTTTACCTTGAGCGGTGAAATTGTGGTATGATCAAGAAACTTGATAAGTTGATCACATTAACACAGTAATTACAGATTAGTTCTTCAAGATTTCTCGGCTGAAGTTAGGTTGAGAGAATATGAAGAAAGCGAAGTACAAAGGGAAGCAGTTCAGAAGCCCAATAATCAGATAGAGATTCATAGTTTTCTCAGTTTAGAAGGACATTATTGCAGATTTATTGAGGGGTTTTAGAAGATTGACCTTCTTTTGACCAATCTAATGAGAAAAATCTGTGAAGTTTGAATGATCGGGAACTAGAAACAAGTTCAGTACAGTAAGGATACTAGCATATAATGTGAATGCGACCGTGTTAGTGACTGTAGGCGACACTGATGTTATGAGGTACACTGTATGCAGGTGTTCCACACCCGAAGGGCCCAGGGTAGTGGGTAAATCGCATGCAACGTGCCGCGTTGTTAGGTCCCGAGTCATAGCAGGTCGAGCCAAAAGTGTTTGGCATTTCCATCAATGATACTGATGGTTAGATGATCAGAAAGATTAAAAAGTTTGCTTTTGGACAATAGATGTGTCTAGTGTGCGTAATGTGCTTCAAGTATCAATGTTATGTGAGTATGTGAGCGATCCAGAGTATGTGCTTCAGCACAATGAGCTTCAGTTTCAGCCAGATTTAACATACGAGGAATAGCCGGTAGCAGTTTTGGACTGAAAGGTTCATCGACTCAGAAATCGAGATAATTTCCTCGTTAGTATCAGATGGAATCGCCACGGAAAGTTAAATGCCAATTGGAAGTGAGAAGCTGATATTAGAGCTTATTTTCCAGATTTTGAGTTCTGATATGTACTCAGTTTGTATGTATTCCAGTTTCAGTATTTCCGAGGACGGAAATAGTTTTAAGGGGGGTAGATTGTAATATCGAATTCAGTAATTAATAAAAGTAACTATTTTTAGTTCTGACTTTGAACTAATTACTTTGATTAAGAATGCTCTTTCCTAGTTCCGAGCCTAGTTACTAAGTTATTCCGTTCAAAGTTCGACTTTAAGTCGAAAGTATTCTTGGTTAAATTCTATTGAGTAATCGAGCCAGTTCAGTAATTAATTAATTCCGGTCTGTTTACTTTTATAAATGGATTTATAAGAAGGGATTAATTAGAATCAGATGATGAATAATCAAAATCGAGTATATTTTGATTAATCTTTCAAGATAAGTTATGAACCGAACCAAGCATGTTCGGTTACGAGTCAAGATTATTACCGAGCCAATGATTCTCGAGCCTAGCTTAGTTTTAAGTATTGATCAAGTTATAAGGATTAATTAGACATAAATTTCTATTGAAGTGAAATAAGTTATTTAAGATGAAGTTCAAGTTCAAGTAACATTCTATTTTATTTAGCTAAATGGATGTAAATTTGGTCATTTCTACTTTGAATGAGAAAGAAAAAGAATAATGAGTCGAGACAAGTTAGGTCTCGAGTTCGGTTACGTATCCGTGAACATTTAAGTTATAAATGTTCAAAGAAGTGAGAAAATTTATTTAGACATTTTAGTCTATTTAAATTATTAGAGAGAAATATGAAATTTTTAGAATTTTCGTTTTTTTCGATTTTCGATTGTAGTCGGAATTTAAGTCCGATTTCAGTTCCGAGAAATAAATTAAATTATTTTCTCTCTATATTTTTAGTATACTACAAGATAAGAAAAATTTATCAGCATAAAAAGGAAAAATGCCAAAAGAAAAGAAGGAAATTCAAAAATTTTAAGAATTTTCGATTTTACGATAACTGTTCGTTTTAAGACAGAACTCGGTTCTGTAAAATGGAGAATTTTCATTAAGTCTCGAATTTAATCATTGAGATCAGATTAGGATCAAAATAGGGGCCTTTCTAAGCATTGACTATAGGTTGGAGAAGTTTACAAGTTAAGAATTCTATTTATTATCTTTATTTATTCTTACAAGTTTGGTTTATTTATTTTGTTTATTTCTTCACTCAATCATCTTGTACCATATTTGTCGCTATAAATAGAGGCCTTGAATCAGATTATTTTCATCAAAGACAAATTTCAAAGATCATATATTTCATTAGAGAAAAACAATTTATAGAAGGTTTTTGAAGAAGTGAAAATAAACTTTTGATTTCTAGCAAGGAGAAGGTAATTTACTCATCTAAATTTTATGCTTTGTAGATGAGTTTAGATATTTATTAGTGTATATTAATGACTTAGAAATTGAGTTTAGAATTGATTTTATGAATACAAGGAGTTAAAGTTGTTCTAAGATCAATTGTATGATATATGTGCTCGGTCTTAATGAGATTCTTATGATGATAAGAATAACCTGGAAAGTACGATTTATATGGTTATTCCTTATGTAAATAAGGAGTGCATATGATCAAGAATCATATCATTTGGTTTAGTATTACTCGAGATATAGATTTTTAAAGTTTATCATGCAAACTGAATTTTATACACCTGTTTCGAGCAGCGAATTTAAACTTGAATAAGTCGAAATATATGCATGATGAAATTATGAAATTTTTATGACATGTCTACATATGTGTTGAGAGCATGCCTGGCAAATTTCTTGATTTTAGGTTGAGAAATGAATGAGTTACAATGTTTAGACCGCATGTGTGTCTATATGATATTATATGCAAGAGTACTCAGTCAATGTTCGAGATTTTAACATGAAAGTTTTATGTAAAATTTTAACATGAGAGATGAACAATTTGACCAAGTTTCAGTTTAATATGTTGAATATACGATTTATAAAATTGTTTGAAGTCTCGAATGTAAATAAAAAAATTTCATGTTATGATTAGCACTTGAGTTGAATGTGCTTTAAATTCGAATTTTTAGTACCAAGCATGTTTAAGCAGAGTTTGGTAGCTTATAAATCCCTATAAATCATGTATATGATGTTGGTAAAAGTTTAACATGTTTTGAGTTCATGTACTCGGTCATCTATCATGTGAAATGTAGTTTATTTTCACTTCCGAGTTATTTTAGGTTACATGTGAGTATAAGCCAATATCCAAGCATTAGAAGTCATGATTTATATGTGTAAGTATTTGGCCTTGAGTAAAAGTTCGAGAAAAGTTAAGTTGTTCGGTGACTTAGTATCCATTCGAGCCATATCGACCCTGTCGAACCATTTTAAAACTCGGATAAGTTATCAGTTAAAGTCAAGCATCCTAGCATCCTATTGAGGATATTACGAGCATAGTACTTAGTATATTTGTTTATATTTTTATGTAGCTTGCAGATACAGCTACCCAGAACAACACTTACAGTTTTCAAAAGTTTTCAAAAGAAGAAAGGTGGGGACCCAGCCTGGGTATTACATTGACTATAATATGATATCATGTCCGAGGTATGTATACAGTTTATACGCTTGGGATGAAGGCTCCTAGTTGCCTTAACAATTACATCCTAAGTTCTGATGGAGGCCATTAGTTGCCTTAGAAATATCCATCAGAGTGTGCACATGTATCCGATCAGATATCGGCCAGATTACAGATTCAGTTTCAGTTACTGGAATAGATTTCCAGTCCAGATATATACCAATGATCATGATATTGTATTATTATTGTTGTTTACTTTAGTATTGGTGATTTCGGGGTACAAAAGGACCAATACTCACCCCCATTGTGTTTTTCAGGTAACAAGGTTGGTGCAGAGGTGTGAGCTGACCAGTGGTGGTGGTGATCGTGGATGCAAACAATATCTATTTTATGTGGACATTTATTTATACATTCTGTATAATATTATGTCACGCTTTTAAGATTTCTGCTACGCATTTCTAGATTCGAACTTGCATGTTAAGTATTTTCAGACTTACATATTTTCACCATTTCAACAGTATGAATATGGTCCAGTTTACATGCGAGTTGATTAAATTTGTTTTCGTTATGTCTAAGCCAGTAGTTAGACAAAGCTAAAGATAAACAGATTTTCAGAAAGATAAGTTTTAGTAGCATCCTGAGTTAAGTGCAAAAGATTTCGAAAAATTTATAAGTATTTTTGAAATAAAAGTTGCGAAAAATTTACTCTGATAAGCGGGGTGTTACAGAAGCTCTCGCACTAGACGTCATGCTGGGCGCGGTTAAGACCGCATGCCTGCTCAGGGATGGGGGGAAGAGAGGATCCAGCAGGCAAAGCACTCAGGTGCTCGCCGACCGAGGGTGGATGGGGGCTGGCTATGCGCTCAGCCGAGCTCTTAATCTCAGCAGAGGGAAGATGAGCCGACACATCCCCTTTCGAGGGAGCAGTGACGGCAGTGGCCCTCAAATCCAGAGAGCGGTCCGGGCTAGATGCATTCACAGTCAAAGGAACAGCGTCGCGGCCGCTGTCATCAGATAAGTGGATGGACTCGCTACTGGTCGGGGCATCCGACTGGTCCATATCTTCTACAAGGAGGTCGTCGTCGTCTAGAAGCGTAAGGTCCGTAATCCTAGGTGGGCCACTGGTGGAAGGCACAGCCTCATCCTCTGCCTCAGGGGAGAGAATAGCAAAGTACGAGTGGTTGGCCTTAAAGGCTGACTGGAAGGTCTGTCTGGGAAGAAAGCCCGTGGACTTGGGCTTGGGCCCTACTATAGTCGACTGCTTAGGCTGGTTAGGATAAGCATCCTTCTCAGTTTGGGCAGTGGCGTCGATCACAACCTTGCCCTTATCCTTAGTCCCCTTCGGGGTCTCGGGCGTATAGAGAGGGCTTTTGCCCTTTTCCTTCGGGTCCCTCCGGGCAGTGGAGGGCCCCGACTGAGTCGCACGGTGGCGCTGCGGAAGTGTGGGCGGTGTCTTATTGCCACTAGTGTAGCAATCAGCCGCTATATGCCCTACATACTGCACAAGGTGCAGAACGCGGGGATCTTCTCATAGATCACCTGCTGAGCAAAGGTCTCCGAACCCTGCTCAATCTCAATCTCATGGACGGGTTCGACCCTGAGGTCAATCGATACACAAAACCGTGCCACGTTAGCCCTCGACTGGTGGGCCGTCAGGGCATCAATGCGAATCGACTGACCAATACACTTAGAAAGCGTAGTGATGGAATCACGGTCGAAAAGGTGTGGTGGGAGGCCGGGAAGACGGCACCACACGGGGACAACGGGCATCTCTGTCTTCGGGCTGAACCCGAAAGTATACTTGAACACCCTAGCTGGGCATCCACACACTTGAATCGAGGTCTTAAGCCATACCTCATTATAATCCTCGGGGAGATGAAAGGAGACTAGGAGATGGTTGAAGTTGTACCACTTATACGAAACTCTACCCTTAAAACCCAATTTACCTAATCCAGAAGATATATCTTGGGGGGCAGGGATAGCATAAGTAAACTTAAAAACCAGGGTGTTAACTAACTTACCGGCAAGGGCGTCAGCTTCTGCTTGAGTGAATCGGGCCTTCACCTTGTTTCCCTCCGATCTGATAATTGTCCCGCAGGCATGTTCATATCCCCCATCAAAGGTGAAGTCCTTGGCTGTCGGACGCGAGGCGTCCGTGCCGCCTTCTCTCCTCCCAGTAATAGCCTCTCGAAAGGAAAACGGGCCGGTGGAGTTGCCCGGAGGTAGCCCGGCTGCAGCGGGGTTAGCCGTGGAGGGGCCCGTCGGTGGTGTCCCTTTCGGAGAAGGTCCGGTAAAATGATCCGCGGCCGTCGGGCTTGGGCTCGCAACAACCATACCGTCTTCCCGCACATACAAAGTGGCCGGTTCAGGATCTCCGGCAGTAAGAGTGGCTAGTCCGACGAGGTGCTCGGTCGGGAAGGGTGAGTTTGGCTGTGGTCCGAGAATTCCGGTCATAAGAACCCTCTCTGTAGTCATCCTTGCTATCTTGCCGGTCTGCGGTGAAATTCCGGTGGCCGTGGCGGCGCCGGCGCCGGCGAAAATAAGGTGGCCAGTGACTGCCGGTTGGGTCTGTTGGCAGGAGACGGCTTCGGTCTGAGATTTCATAGAGGTGGTCGGGTTTTTGAAAGTGGTGGGCTGGGAGGTTGATTTTAAAATAGAAATGGGCTGTGAGGTGTTAGTCTGGATTGAGAGTGGGCTGGGGTGTGGGCCGTGTTGTTGGGCTGCGGTTTGGATTTGTTTGTGGTGGGAGTAGGTCCATAAAGAGGAAGGCCCAATGTAGGGCTTAATTAGATTATGGGTTGGGAGGTGGGTTGAGAGGTGTTTAAAGTAGTTTTGGTTTGGGCCTGATTAGTGGTGAGGTTTTGGCCTAATATGATATCTCTTAGCTGAGGATTGGATCCAAACCCTACCACTTGGCGAGGGTGTAACTAGTGAGAAGAGAGGATAGATTCTTTACCAGTCAACAGAGAAGGAATGGCGGCGGCACTCGTCTTCTCCAGCGAGCCATCTTCCGGCAGCGGACCGTATGAACCGAAGACAAGCGGCCGATTTTCTAATCTCGGTTCCAAAGAAGTCGTCGACCGGTCTGAGCGAATTTCGATGAGTGAAGTCGAGAGCCCCTGTGAATTGATTTTTCCAAAAAGATTCTCAACACCTTCTACAATTTCTCCTTCTTCTAAGTTTTTGTTTTTGTTTTCTTCTTTTCCCATTTTGGTGAACTCGTTTTCGCCGAGAAAGGCTGAGAGGGCCTCTCGAAATTCCGGCCTTGACATGAAGGTCTCCAAATTCGAAGCTAAGATGGCGGGTGAGTGTTGTCTGATTGCCGGAGTAATGACTGGAGGAGCCATGTTTGGACAAAGACTGAGATTAGAGGACTAAATAGGTTAAAGCACGGGTGAAAAATAGGGTAAAAGTGACAAAGATTTTCTGTAATGTATGTTTTGTGTTTTTTTGGTTTGCTGTGGTGGCCGGGGACCGGCCGGAGCCAGCACCGGCTTGCCAGAGGTCTGAGAAGCTGGACAGAAAAAGTTTAATTTGGGTGAAAAAAATTTTAGAGAGAAGGTAGAGGATATTTTCTAGAGAGAGAGAGAGAGCATGAATTTTTGTATTTTATTGCTAGGTTATTTCTTTCTTACTGCACTCTGTAGTTGCTAGGTTAGTTGTCTCTTGTTGCTAGGTTAGTTCTCTGTAGTTGCTAGGTTAGTAGTTGTTAGGTTAGTTGTCTGATGTTGCTGAGTTAGTTGTGTCTAGTTGCTAGGTTAGTTGTCTGATGTTACTAGGTTAGTTATGTCTAGTTGGTAGGTTAGTTGTCTGTTGTTGCTAGGTTATTTTTATCTTGTTGCTAGGTTAGTTATGTCTAGTTGCTAGGTTAGTTGTCTGTTGTTGCTAGGTTATTTCTATCTAGTTGCTAGGTTAGTTATGTCTAGTTGCTAAGTTAGTTGTCTGTTGTTGTTAGGTTAGTTCTATCTTGTTGCTAAGTTAGTTCTAAATAGTTGCAAGGTTAGTTCTAAATAGTTGATAGGTTAGTTGTCCTGTTGTTGCTAGGTTAGTTTTCTGTTGTTGCTAGGTTAGTTCTCTGTAGTTGCTAAGTTAGTAGTTGCTAGGTTAATTGTCTGTAGTTGTTAAGTTAGTTGTCTGTTGTTGCTAGGTTAGTTATGTCTAGTTGCTAGGTTAGTTGTCTGTTGTTGCTAGGTTATTTCTATCTAGTTGCTCCTAGGATTGTTCTTAATATTGGTTGCATAGTCATCTAGTGACACCATTGAATTTCTAGTTTACTAGTAAATGTCATNAAAAAAGGAAAGAAAAAAAAAAAAAAACCAACTTAAATGTTGTTCTCCACTATTACAGCAAGTTTGGTAAAAATTTATGTTACCAAAATATAATCATCCACGCTCTATTTCATCCAGAAATACTATTATCCTCCAACTTACATAACATTGATAAAATACCAGGACGTTTATCATGAAGCCTCTGCATCCATCTGAATCAAAATATTCACTAACAAAAATATTGACTATAATCATATAATCTTTGGTCTAGTAAACTCATTCTACTCCACAATTTGGTTGTATTCATGGCTTATAATGTTTATGATGTTATTCTTCCCTGTAACTGATAATCTTTTTGGATTTTGGCTTAGTATATTTTTGAACTTATGATATAAGTTCAATTATCTTTGTTGTTTATATTACATTTACTATATATTACGCTTCGTTGTCTCAACTCTATAATTTTTTTCTAGAATATCAAGTATACATGGGTTCCGGTTTCGTCATTTGTGATGTATTTTTCCATTTCTCTTCCTATTTCTTTCTTGAAATATATCCTGCTCCAATTACCCCTAATTATACTGTCCAATTTGAACAAACTTCTATCAGTATCAAATCAAAATAACTCTATCAAAACAACATTTGGTGTTCTTCTTGTATCGAATACATTGATCTAAAAAGTACTTAACTGCTTGAATTTCATAGAATTGTGCTATCCTATTTCTCTCAGGTTGATACAAGTTATGAAAGTGTTAGAAGATTCCTCTTGTAGTAAAAGAATCCCACTCCTGCTTTTCATGTTTGTCTGCTTTAAAATTTCCATGTGATTGCTAAGCCGAGCATGTTTATTTGATATGCAAAATCCAGCTGATGACTATCCTGTGTTTTACATCTTGAATAGTTTCTTCTCCTGTCTCCTCCCTCTCGTTACAGGGGATGCTTATAAATAAGTGAACATCAAGGAACCAATAAATAGAGAACAAGATGTATGGTCTTTTTTTTTTTTTTTTTTTCCAAAACGATAGATAGATTAATATCAAATAAAATGTACAATCCGCGAGACCAAGTAGTCCCAATACAAATCGGAGAACCACCGGAATAGTGGCCTAAAATACAACCAATTGGATATAAAATACATCTAAGGCAAGAAATATTTGAAATCTCAGATGCAATAATACAAAATTGGATCCCTAGCTACAGGAAAGAAGTAGATGTAGAGGACCACTGAACTCCATGGAGACCTAGTCACCCCAACTCATGTCAACTTCTCCTTGCAGCCAATATTTCAGAAAACTCCAGCCACTCCTGAGTTGCTGCTTTTACTACTTCATGCTCAGGGATCAATGAGTTCTTGAAGATGAATAGATTTCTCGATTTCCAGAGCCACCACAAGATGTAGGTGGACAACTGGATCCTCTTTTCAGCAGTTAAGCCTTTGTCTATTGAGCAAACCCCCCACCACCAACTCTTAAAACTGAATTCATAGCCCTTCAGACCATCCCAATTCACCGGTGAGAGTTCCCAGATAATCTTGGCTCTGTCGCAACTGAAAAAAACATGCTCAATCGTTTCTCCATGCTCACCACAGACTTTACAAACATCATCAATTGTTGACATTCCTCTGCTTCTGAGATTAGAGTTAACAGGGAGTATACCCGAGTAGCATTTCCACAGAAAATGCTTGAGTTTACCCTTTATTTTTAAGCTCCAACTTCTTTTTCTAGCTTTCTTGTTCAATGAGGCACTGGCACTAGCTTCAGCAATATCTAACTCTCTCAGCTTTTTCTGAATCAGATAAGAATATGTAGAGGAGACTGAGAATTGCCCTTTACTGTCAAAGGACCAGTTCCATTTATCTGCCAATTCAGGGTTGAGGGATGAAATGTTTCTAATGCCTTCTATCTCGTCTGCATCAAACCAGGCTGCCAAGAGGTTTTCATTCCAGCTTGTGCCATTTTCCTCCAAAAGATCACAGACCCAAGTGAGATTGCTTGTGGTTGAAGTGTTGTGTGTAGGAATACCTGTAGGAGTGTTAGGAATCCAAGGGTCTTGCCAAATCTTGGTAGACTTGCCATCTCTCACAGTCTTTCTGAAGGCAGTTTTGTGCTTGTTCAATACTTTCATCCAGTTGCACCACATCCATGAGGCATTCTGTGAAGCTTTAGCTTGTAGGATTGAGCCAGCTGGAAAGTACTTCCCTTTTAGAATCTTGCTAACCAATAGGTTGGGGTTTGTAGCAATTCTCCAGAGCTGCTTGAGAATTAAAGCCTCATTGAAAAGCGCAAGATCTTGAAACCCCAACCCCCCTTCTTCTTTTGGGATAGTTATGGATTTCCAGCTCCTCCAGTGCATCTCAGATTTTTGGTCATCCCCTTTGCTCCACCAAAATGAGGCACTTAATCTCTGAATCTCCTGGCAGGTACTCTTAGGTAAGCAGAAACATGACATTGTAAAGATAGGCATAGCATTAATAACTGATTTGATCAGGATTTCTTTACCAGCATTGGTGAGGAATCTGTTTTTCCAACTGACAAGTCTAGCCCTCACAGAGTCAACCACAAAGCTGAAGCATTCTTTCTTTGATTTTCCTATCCCAAGAGGTAAGCCCAAGTATCTAAAAGAGTTTTGGATTTTAATGCCTTCAAGGATCTGACTGATCTCATTTTTTATGTCAACTGTAGTATTCTTACTGAAAAAAACTGAGGATTTGAAAAGGTTCACTTTCTGTCCAGTAAAGTTTTGATACTGCTCAAGGATATGTAGTAGAACCATAGCTTGCCTACCTTCAGCCTTACAAAACACCAAGGCATCATCAGCAAAGAGTAGGTTAGAGAATTGAGGTCCTCCCTGGAAATTTTAAGACCAATAAACCTGCCACTTGATTCTGCAGCTTTGAGTAATCTAGTGAAGACTTCAGAAATCAATATAAAGAGGTAGGGGGAGAGAGGGTCCCCCTGCCTTATGCCTCTGGAAGCAGTGACATACCCCTTAAGCTCTCCATTTAAATTAAATGAGAAGGCAGCAGAAGAAATGCAAGCAATTATCCACTTAACAAAGGTGCTGTAGAAACCAAATTTCAACAGAGTGTGTTTAATGCAATTCCACTCAACTCTATCAAAGGCCTTCTCCATGTCAAGCTTCACAGCCATGTATCTGTTATGCCCTGATCTATGCCTGTTTAAATAATGTATGGCTTCTTGTGCAATTATAACATTATCAATCAATTGCCTTCCTTGAACAAAGGCAGACTGGTTTGGACTAATACAATGGCTGAGGAAGGGTTTGATTCTTGTAGAAAGAATTTTGGAAATGATTTTATAAGAGACTCCACATAGGCTGATGGGCCTATAATTGTTAAGGGATTCAGGGTTTTGACATTTAGGGACAAGTGTGATCAATGTATGGCTCCAGTTTTTCAAGATTTGGGAAGATTCAAAAAAACTGATAACAGCAGCACATAAGTCACTTTTGATGATAGCCCAGAATTTTTGGAAGAACAATGGAGACATACCATCTTGGCCAGGGGCCTTGTTTGGATTCATGGAAAAAAGGGCCTCTTTGATCTCCTCTTCAGTGACAGGAGCAATGAGACTCTGGTTCATCTCTGCAGTTATAACTTGAGGTATCATTTGAAGAATAAAGTCTTCTCCCCTTGATCCTTCAGAAGAGAATAATCTCTGGAAAAATGACTGAATGCAATTTTCAATATCTGTCTGGGATTCACAAATGACTCCATCTTCATTTTTTTGCCTGTTGATGTGGTTAGATTTTCTTCTTTGCATTGTGGTGGCATGGAAGAACTTAGTGTTGGAGTCCCCTTCTTGCAACCATTGAATTCTTGCTTTTTGACTCCAATAGTCCTCCTCCTTTTTGTACTCTCTATCTAGTTCTCTTTTTGTGTGAAGCCACTCATCCCAGCTCTTTTGCTCCCCTTGTTCTCTCAGTTTTTCCATTGTGGTAGTTAACTGAGCTTTGAGTTTGTCATTCTCCTTCTTGAATTGACTGCTCCATTTGAGAAGGCCTTTCCTCACTTCTTTTATTCTTTCCCTGACTTGAAACATTGGAGTGCCTGTTTGTGGGAGGTCCCAGGCAGCTTGAATCACTTCTTTGACCCCATCAACTTTTAGCCACCTCTTATCAAAAAAGAATCTTCTTTTATGATTAAGGATTTGCTGTGGGTTGTCTTTGAGTACTAGTAGGTGATGGTCAGAAGCACTTCGAAAGATATTATGCACCACTGCTTTGGGATTATTAGCCAACCAGCTATATGAGCCAAAGAACCGGTCTAGCCTTTCTTCAATAAAGCCCTCCTCCCATCTGTTATTTTCCCATGTGAAACTGTGTCCCTCCATATTAATGTCTTGCATTCCCATTCGAGCACAGAAATTTCGAAAGCCCATCAAATCAGCCTCAGACTTTCTCCTGCCACCTTTTTTTTCTGTTGGGTCCAAAACCTCATTCCAGTCTCCACCTAGAACCCAGCTATCTCCCCAGTGTAGTCTAGCATTCTCCAGAATGGCCCATTGTTCTTCTCTGATCCTTTTGGAAGTACTAGCATAAACAAAAATGTACCAGGTTGAGTTCAGCCCTGCATGACCTGCCACTTCAACCTCAAAACAAAAGTCATGTTTTATAATTTGGAGAATCTTCATATCTATGGACCACATCAACAAAATTCCTCCACTAAGACCAACAGGTTCATAGGCTACCCATCTGTCTTGAAAACCAATTTTTTTACAAACGGTTTTAATAAAATCATTTTGTTTTTTTGTTTCAGATAAAAAGACAAAACTTGGAGGGTGGAATCTTGAAGATTCCTTCAATTGGGCAACTGTAGAGGGCCCCCCCAGACCTCTACAGTTCCACACCAAAACATTCATTGGGGATAGTGGGGCCAGTTAAGGTTGGCCTCCCCCACCTTTTCTGCTATTCCTTTAAGCTTCTTTCCAAAGCCTGCATTCTGGCAGCCATCTTCTTCTGGGCATTCAGTTGCTTGTGTAAGTGTTATTTTTCTGGTTAGGTGCATGGATTGCTGGATTAGGCTCCCCTCGTTACTTGCAGATTTGTTGCTTTCTTTCCCTTTGAGTCTTTTCCATTTGGAACTGCTTTGAACAGGCATGGTTTCTGTGTGTTCCATTGTTATTTCCATGGTTTGTTCTTCTTGAGTTGCCAATGCTCTGGTTTCATCTGCAGATTTCTTCACAAGGTGAACATTCAAAAGATTATTTTCCTCTTGTAGTGCTGAACTTTCAGTTTGACAACTGGGTCTGCCCTCCAACGGTTTGGGAGGAATTTCTTGAACCATTGAGTCAATCAGAGAATTAGTTTTATCTCCTCCTTGAGCGTGCACTACTATGAGGTTAAGCTCCTTAGACTGGTAATTTGAGTTTCTACTACCTGGAGAGGTAGTTGTGATTTCCTTATCAGCAGAGTTATGAGGATGTTCAGTGGATTGAGGAGGAGAGTCGGGCGGCTGGCTTGATGGCATACTAAATGATTGCAAGTTCCCTCCAAATCTTCCATCTGCAGCCTTCATCCACTCACCGAATTGCCCCTCTTTTGGATTACCTTTCTTAATATCTTCTGTCCTTTTCGCGCAGGATCTATCAAGGTGACCCAAATAGCCACAATAATAACAGAGGCTGACCAGTTTTTCGTATTGGAAGTTAACTTTAACTTGCTGATTATTCCTCTTCATATGGATGCATCTAGGGAGAGCTTTCTTAATATCAACTGTAACTAGCAATCTGAGATAACTACCTTGGGCACCCCCTGCTTTCACTATGGTTACATTGCTAGTGCTTTTGAAGATTTTCCCCACTTTGATCCCCACTTCTGTGCTGAGCCAATTGATGGGTAGATTATGGGCCTGGACCCATAGGTTGAGATCAGAAAATTTTGGGTGATTAACGGAGAGTCCCTCTTCCCATTCCGACAGGATTAGATATTGGTTTTCAAATATCCAGTTCACCCCTTGCCCCACTTTCTTTCTATCCTCTGTACTTCCAAAGATAAATTGAAAGAAGTTAGTTCTGAGTTCGCGGACCTCGAGCCTGTGATTTATTTGCCAGATAGCAGTCATGGTTCTTCTGATGCCAATGAGGCTTGCTCTTCTTTCTCCAATGATTTTACCGAAGAGGCTCCTATTACATTCTTCCTCACTTTTTTGCACATCAGCTGAGCCCAGTTCAACCACCTCAAGTTCTGAGTCAGATAAGTCGATATTATTGAGCTTATCACCTAGCTCATCAGCTCCCACATCGCCGCTAGAAGCCCCTGCTTCCTTGGGCTCCATAATTACGATACCAGTCAAGGTCAATGTGAGATGAAAATTAAACGAATGTTATCAGGGGAAGCTCTTAATCAAGAGGAATTACGGCCCAAAATTGGGAAATTAGGGTTTCTCCCAATGAGAGTCAAGATTTAAAATTTTATTTTTAATTTTTATCTATTTAAGTATTAATTTGACCTGACTTTTGTCATTGACTGTCAACTTCGACGTTGATTGTTGACAGTAGTATGCATTATGTGTAAACTAAATATGGATTGTGTATAAAGTAACTGTGTACTCTAAATGTACAGTTGATATGAAGTAAATATGTATACGAAAATGTATTTTTTTATTAAGCAAATGTGCACTATGCATGAAGTAAATGTGCACTTGATATGAATTTAATACATATTTAATATAAACTAAATATTCTTTTTTTATGAACTAAATATGCAACAATAATATCAACTAAGTATGCATAGCTCATGAACTAATCATGCACTACGTACGAACTAAATATCCATTTTTACGAACTAATTAATGTGCATTCAAAATATACAATTGACAACAATACCATGGAGCGTAACTACTACTAAGTATCAAAGTATGCATTGTTCATGAACTAAACATGCATTTTGTATTAACTAAATGAGTAGTCAAAATATGCAATTGAGAGAATAGCTTGGAGCCTTAATAAGTGTAGCTATTGTCTCTATATTCTCAAATAAATATAAATTTGGTATTACTATATATATATATATGCATAAATAATGAACTAAATATGTATTATATATTAAATTAACTATATAATAAAAAACAAAAACTATTATATTAGATTAATTATATAATAAAAAAATATATTGACGGTTTGGCCACTTACTGGCGCTCAACGCCGATCAACCAATTTATTTACTATATAATTAATTTTAATATAATAATTTTTATTATATAATTAATGTAAATTTCATTAGCAGTTGATCTACATAAACTAATTTACTAATATTAACCATTGATCTACATACACTAATGGTTAGGATTGAACCTCATAACCCTATTATAAAGAAGAGCCCTATTGGATCCACCCCTATTAATATGCTATTGAGTTTGTGAAAAATCAAAATGCTAACCACATATATTTATTTGGATATACAATAAATACTTTATATATACAAACACCATAACCGATAGTTATAATATTTTAGTAATAAATAAAATAATATCATATTAAAATTTATAAGAAGTTATTATATTAGTTAAACTTAAGAATATTTCATTTGTCTTGGTTATTCAGTAAAGCATCAAATACTATAAATGACATAAAAAAATAATCTCATAAGGAAATTATTATTAAAGTTATATCAGTGCTTTCTTTCATAATTTCTATTCATTGAAGTTTTAAAATATAATATTTCTACTTCACAAAAAACACACACAAAGGGATACTATATGCGTGTGTGTAACAGCTTATCGTATATATAGCTTCGGATTTTCTAATTTCAAATTGATAGATGAAAATTGAGTTTCGAATGGTCCGATCTTATTCATTTGTATCTTGAAACAATGTCAAATGAATTAAATTATATCATAATATCAGAAAGCCATACTATTAATTTGACCTTGGAAAAATTAAAACAAAACAGAACAAGCTATATATTCGTCCTGAAGTATAAAGTTTACACTATACAATCTGTTTAGAGGAACATAAAATGTGAACATGTTACAACTCTGCCAAGGATAATTTTGAACAATAATATTGAAGATCCCAATATCAAGATATTTATTTATATCAAACTTAAAATTCATGCAGACCAAATAAGTAGTGATTATTGTTCCTCCAAAACTACTATATTCCACCATCATTCTTGACAAAACAAGAAAGATTTTCAACTTCAATATATATTTTCTGTATCTCGATTTTAATTACAATGCCATAAAAAAGTAACCTACAAAGGTAGAGAATTCAATGCAAATTAGTGAGGTTTGATGACAATTTTTCAATATAAATACCTACAACCTTAGATGAAGAATAACACAGACAAATACAAAATTTACTTCTAAAATGTACTCTGATTATATGCATTGGTTAGTTATCCTGTTAACAGTGAGTCTCTTCATATCCTCCAAATCAACAAAAACAAACGGGATAGGACTTTTACAAACATATAAAGTCTACGTGATTAATAACTTCAGCTACAACACCAGTGAATTGATGATTCACTGCAAATCTGGAGATGACGATCTCGGGTACCATTTTCTGAGTCAGTACGCCAGCTGGCACTGGAAATTCCGGGTCAATTTATTCGGGTCAACTCTCTTCTTTTGCCATGTAAAATGGGGGGAACTTGAAACAAGTTTCACTGTTTTTGATACTGACTATATAAGTAACAAATGTGAGGGCACCTCAACTTGCTTTTGGTCATTGAGAGCAGACGCCATTTACTTCAGTTGTGATGACCAGAATTATGTGCAGAGATACATTTGGCCTTGACGAGAATTGTTTTATACACGTGTCTCTAGTTGATTGAATTATTGGTTTTAGGCAATAAGACTGATCGTAATGATATCTATATATATAATTACTAGCTGATGCATTTAATAAAATATTTAATAAAACTTATTTTCATTTCTCTCCAAAAGAAGTTATATTTTTTTTAATTAATTACTCACTAATCTGTTAAAACCGTTACATTCAGAGTTACTAAATTAATTCTAAATTTGGTAGCAAAATATTTAAATGTGTAACGGCTAATGTTGGAATTTAAAGTTGATGGCACATTCAGAACTATAACCGCTGTATTTAATTGCTGTAACATAGATAAATTTTATACATTAGTCTATTGAGGTGCCATGGTTCTTTATTTTACCTGCATATTTGGGGAAAAAAAAACCATTCTTATTATTGTGTAATAAGTGATTATGATATTTAGTAATGACCACATATTTTTATAATCAAATAACACCATATAAGTATTTGCTTATAAGTGGAAAAATATTAGATGAAATAATCTAAACGCACATGTATTTTATTATATAAATATATTATTTATTTCATTTGTACAATAATTCTCTAAAAATATCCATTTATATGGTATATAATATTTATGTTGTCCATTTTAAGTTTTTTTTGTTTTACTTTGTTTATAATTGTATATTTTCTATTAATTTAATATTCAAAGGGTATAAAAATTAAATGATTCATTATATTCACATAATAATAGGCATTAATGTATGGTAAATCTCCATTTATATTGTTATTTCTTTTTAGTTTTAAAAATCCAACTTAGAGTCTTTGATGTAATGATTCAATTATAAATGTCATACATAATATTAAATAAATTTTATTTTAATTAAGATTTTTATATATAATATTTATTTATCAATTTATTTTTGATAACCTGTGCAAATGCACAGGGTTAATACTAGTTATTTATAGTTTCGGAAAATACAATTTTGTTAATTCAACACGTTGTTGCACTCTAAACAAAATATAATACCCCAATATTCGTTCATTACAATATTTTAACTCTTTTTTGTGCCTATTCGATCGGTTTTTAACATGTTACATTGGATCCAGGCATTATTGATGTGCTTGCGGTGAATAAATAAAGTAAAAATCAAAATGAAACATAAAAATAAGCAATAGTACTTTGTAATTAGAATCTTAAAATATTTAGTTAATTTTACTATTTTCCAAAATGTTGTTCGTTTTTTCTTTTTTTAAAGCATTATAACATTACCTTTTATGATATCTTTAAGACTCCAGATTAATTCACATCCCTAGAAAATTAACTTGTATTTGCACCTTTACCACATTTCAAAACATACAGATCCTTTTTGTTAATTCTCAATAATCACATTAGTTGCAAATGTCCACTATTGGCGCAAGTTATCTAAAGATTTTAAACACAAGAGTCATATTTTAAACTCACTCATCTCATCATGCATGACTCATCATTGTTGTTCTTTAACACAAGCTATACCATCAAGAAAAACATTCAAAAAAAAAAAAAAAGAAGAAGAAGAAAGAAAGAAAGAGGTAAAGAGAAAAATCATGGATACTAGTGTTTCGATCGGAGCCACGTTTATAATGTTATTGAGCATGTCATTGCAACTCGCCCATGGATCAGTTGTTACCAAAACCCTGATAAGGCCAGGACAAAAAACTTTCTATGGCTACCTGAAGAAAATCAGGATGCGAATTTACAACAACCTCGGCAATAACTACACGCTCAGCCTTCACTGTAAATCCAAAGACAATGATCTCGGAGAACATGAGGTCAACAATGGGCATTCGTATGCATGGAAATTCCGAAACAACTTTTGGGGGAGAACATTGTTTTTCTGTGGTATGGATTGGGCCAAGAATAGTGGTGTGTTTGATATTTACGTGGAGAATAGAGACGCAAGTAGATGCAGAGACTGCATTTGGAGAGTGACGGAAGATGGAGTCAGAGGCTACAACAAAGAAGGCGGAGTTGAACAGATTTGGTTCAGGTGGCTACCCAAGCCTCCTGCTCAAGATCCACACTAAAAACATCGATCTCTGCTGCTTTTTTAATTATTTGGTGCAGTTGATACACCATTTCAATTAATAATATTCATCCTCTATATAATTTATCTTCTATATGTGTAATTTACTTTTGTTGACGGACGTTTCCGGTCAACGGTTAAAAAGTCAAATAATGGAAAGGAAACGAAGAGAAAACACAGAAATACGGTTTAATCACGGTTTTATTAATGAGTCACGAGGTCGGCCTCTCGTACGAGGTCGGCGCTTGTGATATCCTTATATTGCTTACAAGAGTTTCTTACAAGTGTTTTAGAGAGAGAAAATATGAGCTCGAGTAGTTGGGATTCAACAACCCAAAATAAATGAAGTGGGTTGCTATTTATAGTAGCTTTTAATATCGCACTGTTCGGGTACTGTTCAACGATCTTGTCGTACAGTAGCTCAATGGGACAAGCCGGCGCTTCTCTGACTGATTGGGAGTGATTTCCGGATTCTCCAATCATTACCTGTCATACATTTAATGCGAACGTGGGCTGCATTAAATGCGGACACGTTCTGGCTGAGTTGGACGTCCCATCGGCAATCATTCGTAGACAAGTGGCATTATTTTATTGTATTCGACGTCGCACTTATATCAGGAGCCGCCCTTGCGAGACTTCGAACACGGTGCCGGCCTCATAGCCGCATGGTGCGGTGCCGATCTCGGGACTTATTCCTCCCGCCGTTCCAGACGACTTTGACTCTCATTCAGCTCGGCACCCAAGCGCGGTTTTGGTGACCGGCTCCTTCGGCTCGGACCGGCACCCATGTTGGGTCCGGACTCGGATATTAACATACAGGCCCCCGAGCTCAGGTGAGGTAAAGCGGACCTTTCCTGAGGTCGTCTTCAATCGGTTGGATCCGAGTTGGGCCCATCGAGTCCGTGCCCGGCCCATCATGAGGTCGGCATCTTCAACACACTTCAGTCGTGGGGGCGCAACGATTGTCAACAGAAGACGTGGGATGCAACGGTTGATAAACGTGGGTGTGTGTTAACTGCGTTCACACGGGAGAAAAGACACGTGGCAGGTTTAGGGCCAAGCATTTCACGAAGGGGCGTAACGGTTGATAAACGATGACGGTTATCTTGCTCAACACTTCAGTTACTTAAGGAACCGTTTCGGGTTTTTTGAAATTCAAAAGATCTGTCCACGTGTCATTGTCCGATTGGTGGGGCGATCTTTATATATATCCCCTTTCTCAGAATTTCTCTTCACTTTTCCCAAGAACTTTTGAAACTTCTCTCTTTTCGGATCTGTCGAGCTTTGCGATTTCCGAGCACATCCCAAGAATTTTCCGGCGACGATTTCCGGCCATCCTTCGGTAATTCCTACCTTCCTTTCTTATTTTTCTTTCCTTGCCTTTTTCGATTGGGATGTCTTCTTCTCCGAGATCTACGGGCGACGGCGGCGACTCCGCCGGTGAGGGTGGCGATTCCTTCCGGCAGGCGGACGTTATTCTTACCGCCGTCCCTATTTCTGTGATTCGGCGGTCGAAATCGCCTCCGGTAGCGGAGGTGCCGAAGCCGACCCTCCTTTGTCGCCGCTGCGCGAGGGGAACGATGCCGACCTTGACCCTTCGGCGGCGGCTGACGACGACGATGTCGACCTCGATTTCCTGGACACCGATTCCGATGTCGATCCAGATCTGGTTGATGAGACCCTTCAAGGGGAAACCGGCGGTCGGGAGCGTGTCCCCATGGGGGACGCGTCGTTCGACGCCGCTCTCGAGGAGGTGACCACCGTTCCTCCGGGGTTCTGGCGCCGACCCGAACGGATCCGGGCAACACCGAGTCAGGCGACGGCCTGGAACACGGCGTCGATCCTGGATGACGCCGATCTGGCCCAGCTGAGGGGAAAGTTCAACTTCGGCCCCGGCGTTCGGCTGTTCGCGCCCTATCCCGGAGAGAGGATTCATTGCCCGCCGCCGGGCTGTATAGGGGTCTACCGTCACAGCATCCACTTAGGCCTTCGGTTTCCCCTGCCCAGTGCTCTCAACGATATTTTGAGCGGACTTGAGGTCGGCATCAGTCAATATGTGCCGACAGTGTTTGCCCGCCTGATGAGTTTGATCGTCATGTACCGTCGTGAGGGTTGGGCCGACCCCACCGACGACGAGGTGAGGTCCTTGTTCGCTTTCAAACGCGCCGGTGAGACCGGCAACTACTACAGCTCGGTGCTGCCCGGCATCGACAAGACGTTGGTGGCCAAGTTGCCCGAGACCCTGCATGGCTACATGCCGCACTGGTTTTGGGTCGGCGGCAAGTGGAGGACTCCGGACGCTACTCGGCACCCACCTACTCATTTCATTTCTCATACTCGTAAGTTTTTATTTTCTTATCCGTCACCAACTGATTTGCTCTCCTCTGTGCTAACAGGTCATACTTTGCGTTTTCAGTCCATACTCACAGCTCGGCACTCAGTCCACGCCTGGCCGAGCGACTCAGCACCTTGTTGGCGCGAAACGAAGAGGACCGCCGCTATTCCGCCCTCGTCAAAGAAGAGAGCCTCCTCAATCACAACCTTAGCCCGGAAATTGTCGACAAATCTTTTGAACCATGTAGCTTCTTAACCCGACTCGGCACTTTGTTGGTCATTTTATTCTTCGTAGCCTGCTCGGTACTGACCGCGCCCTTAACTTTATTTGCAGTCTACTACCCTCTTCTTAGGCTCAAGGGATTCGATTCTGTGAAGGCTGCCAACAAACACCGCCGAAAGCACCCGAACCCACTCAAGACAAGAACAAAAGCTGCCATGTCTGGTCGTCTGAACCTTGCCAAGAAGAGGGCGGCGCTCAACAAGGAGCCGGCCCCGAAAGCTGCCGACGTGCCGACCCCTACGGAGCCGAGCACCGTCCCTGCTGTCCCCCAGGCCCCTCGCGCTCCGGCGCCGGAACCACGCATGACAAGGCGACGGGCTCGCGAGGCACCGGGCACGACCGGCGGCGAGGCCCCGGGTGCGGGCGGCGAGGGCCCGGCTGCGGCGAAGAAAAAGAAAGGCGCCGAGGCTGAAAGCTCGGGCCTCGCCCAGGAGAAGGCTGCGCACGTCCATCAGGAGGGGGCGAGCACCTTCGTCCCTATCGATGCCGAGCGGAGGGCTCGCTTTGCCAAGTCCCTGCCCGACTTTCCGGATGATTGGTACTTGGACCTCCGCTCGGCCGAGGGGGTGGTTGTCCCCAACCAGTTCGGGGTTCCGGAGGAGATGATCAGGGCGGCTCGGCTCCCGCTGGTCGCTTGGACCCCGACTGCTCAGGCCGCTGCCACCCAGCTCTCCACCCCGTCGCTTATTCAACATGCGGCGGGGACCATCTCCCGCGCCCTGGTCGAGCTCGTCCAGGCCGCCGATCGGTCCCAGAGGGCCCTGGCCGACCACCGCAAGCTGGAGGCCGACCACGAACTCTGCCAGGGGAAGATTGCCTCCCTAAAGACAAAGGCAAAGCGGGCCTCCGAGCTGGAGAACCGCTTGGTGTTGGCTGAGGCCGAGGCGGCGAAGGCCAAGGAGAAAGAGTTGGAGGCTGCTCGGTCGCAGGCCAGGATGGCCGAGGAGCTGAGGAAGGAGAGGGCAGCCTGGGCGGCCCGAGAGTTTGAGTTGGGGGAGCAGCATGCTAAGGCCATGACTGAGGAGTTTGATCGGCATGTGGCCGAGCTCGACAAGCTCCAAGCCCACGTCATCAGCCTTCAGAAGCAGCTTGAAGCGCACACTGCCGAGCTGGAGAAGCATGTCATCCAGGAGGCTCCAGAGGACGGCCGCCCCCACATTTCGCTCCGTCTGCCGACTTACCCGGAGGTTCAGGAGCTGTTTAGCAAGGATATCATGGCCGACATGGACTCCGGGGTCGGCTACAATCTTTATTGGCTCTTCCAGCGGCTCGACGCCGGTCTGCTGACCTTGGAGGACTTCCGCGAAATTATGCGAGCGAAGATCTCCAAGCACGGACTGGATGCCGAGTTCGAGGGACTCGTCTGCGAGGTGGACGAGGAGGAGGCGGCTCTGGTGCGCCGGCAGAGGGGATGGACGGAGGACGAGATCTTCGGTTTCGCCAACTTCGGCGCGACGCCTCCCGACGAGATGCGCCTGAAGCCAGGCGAGGCCGTCTCCGACTATATGCCTTTCCTGTTGCCGAGCCGAGACTTTGCAGACGAGGCCGACCCCTCCCGGATTCTGCAGGGGACTCACGACCATGAGGCCGGATCCTCGAAGGCAGCCGAGGGCGACGTCGGGGCCGAGGCGGATGCGGGTGGTGAGGCCGGCGAAGGTGCCGAGGTGGTGGTGGAACCCTCGGAGGTGGCCGTGGTGGACTTGTCCGCCGATCCTTCTCCTAGGAAGTAGCTTATTTTCGGCCTGCGTGCCGCTCTCGTTGACCGCTTGTGGTCTTTTTATGAAGAACTTAATTTGTAGGTTTTTATGTTTTGCTTTGAACAAACGAATGTTATGGTTTGGTTTTTTTAATGAATGAATGCTTATGTTTGTTTGGATAATCGGATTTTTTGTGTTTGTTTACGTACTCTTGTCGTGTTTCTGCCAAGTATGGGTTTGACGCCGGGCTAGGCGCCTAGTTATTTGCTCGGCCGGGCCCGGGATTGGGCACGGCCTTTTATTTACTTATTTACTTACGAATGAATGATTGTTTATTCTCGATTTTTCCAAGTATGGGCTTGATGCCGCGCCGAGTATTTATTTATTTACATGGCCGAGTCCGAGATCGGACTCGGCACTTTGGATTTACTTACAGGGCCGAGCCCGGGATTGGGCTCAGCACTTTTTGTTTACTTTGTATTTTTCATTTTTTACATTGGCGCAGTGGCCTTACCGAGCTACTTTGCCGAGCCCGGCTCGTGCCGGTCGAGTCATCGTACTGACCCGGCCTGCACATAATTATGTGGCAGCTTACCTGACCGGTCTCGCGTTCGGACTCGGAGGTATTATTGGCCTGACTGGGCTTCCTAGTTGAGCCCAGCTAGTGCCGGCCAGGTCATCGTACTGATCCTGGCCGACACTTCGTTCCTTACGTTAATTACGCCGCTTCGACTCGATCTATGCTTGTCAAGGACTAAAGTAAAGTTACAAAGTAAAGCATGGTCAACATATATCTTTACAAACTTCATCTATTTTTACAAAGTAAAATTACAAAAAACGAAAAATACAAGATCATCCTAGACCTACTGGTAAAATTTTTTCAAAAAGGTTGAATTCCACGGGTACTGGTGGGGGGTGCCGTCCAGGTGTTCGAGACGGTAGGCCCCGTGTGGGAGGACCTCGCTGATTTTGTAGGGTCCCTCCCATTTTGGTTTCAGCGGTCCGGGGTCGGGCCCCGTTACCCTTTTCAACACCAAGTCGCCGACCTGATAGGAGCGGGACTTGACTTGGGAGTTGATGTATCTCTCGCTTCGTCTTTTGTACGCTGCATTTTTGAGTTCAGCTTGTGACCGGTGTTCGTCTATCAAGTCGAGATTTGCTCTTAACGACTCGGAGTTGGACTCTTCTTCGAAGTGGGCTACTCGAAAGGTTGGGGCGCCGAGCTCGACAGGTACCATCGCTTCGGTCCCGTATGCTAGGGAGAACGGCGTCTCTCCCGTAGATGACCTCGCCGTTGTGCGGTACGACCAGAGCACGTTCGGGAGTTCTTCTGGCCAAGTTCCTTTCGCGGCTTCAAGTCGGACCTTGAGCCCTTGTTTGATAATTTTGTTAACGGCTTCAACTTGGCCATTGGACTGGGGATGATATGGTGTCGAGAAGAAGTGTTTGATGTTGTGTTCTTCGCAAAATGCTTCTAGCTTCTTCCCCTCGAACTGCCTTCCATTGTCGGTGATTATCGAGTTCGGCACCCCGAAACGACATATGATGGATTTCCACAGGAAGTCGATCATTTTCTGTTCGGTGATAGTGGCTAGCGGCTCAGCTTCTGCCCACTTTGTGAAGTAGTCTACGGCGACGACTGCGTATTTTACTCCGCCTTTCCCCGTAGGTAGGGGGCCGATCAGGTCGACGCCCCATTTGACGAAAGGCCATGGACTGAATATCGACTTCAGGGGTTGTGAAGGCTGGATGATGTTCGGCGCGAATGTTTGGCATTTTGCGCATTTTCGAGCCATGTCCAAGGCATCCTTTTTCAGGCTGGGCCAGTAGTATCCTTGCCTCAGAACTTTGTGGGCGAGGGCATATCCTCCAGAGTGGTTTCCGCATACACCCTCGTGGACTTCCTTCAGAATATACTCGGCGTTCTTATCGTCCACGCACTTGAGCAGGGGTGCCGAGTATCCTCTCTTGAACAATTCGCCGGCCACAATCGTAAATCGAGCTGCCCGGGTACGGAGCTGCCTGGCCTCTTTTGGGTCAGACGGCAACGCACCGGTCTCAAGGTACGACCGGATCGGGATCATCCAATTTGATTCTTCGTCCGTGACGGCCTGGTCGGCGCACATCACGGAGATGCCGATCACAGAGGGTTGTTCCTTGTGCGCGACTTGCACGTATTCGACGCTTTCCACCCCGGCACTTGAGGCGAGTCGAGCCAGGGCGTCGGCCTGCACGTTCTCCGTTCGTGGAATATGTTCTATTCGGGTCCGAAGTTTAGCTAGCTTCTTTTTCACTAGTCCCAAGTATGGGGCTAGCCTTGGTTCTTTGACCTCGAATTCTCCAGAAATTTGCTTAACCATCAGCATGGAGTCGGAGTATATGGTGAGGTCGGTCAGACTCATGGCTTCGGCCAAAGCGAGCCCGGATAGCAATGACTCGTATTCGGCCTCATTGTTGGTTGCCGGGAAGAGGTATTGGATCGAGTGGCAGAATAGCCTCTTTTGGGGATCCACGAGGACGACCCCTCCGCCTGCTCGTCCGGCAGTGGAGGACCCGTCTACATACATCACCCAAGGTTCTTCGCCCTTCGTTTCCTCGACTCCCGGCGTGAACTCGGCTATGAAGTCCGATAGTACCTGCCCCTTCATTGCTGTTCGGGGTCGGTACTGGATATCGTATTGTCCCAGTTCCACTGCCTATTTTACCATTCGACCCGAGGTGTCGGGTCGGTGTAGGATTTGTCTTAGCGGATAGGCCGTGAGGACAGTGATTGGGTATTCCAGGAAATATGGTCTGAGTTTCCGGGCTGCGGTCACCAAGGCGAAGGCAAGCTTCTCCATTGGCGGGTATCTCAGCTCGGCGTCGTGGAGGGCCTTGCTCACGTAGTAGATCGGAAACTGGCCTGAGTCGTCTTCTCGAATCAGGGCGGCACTTACGGCCACCTCGGAGATCCCCAGGTATAGATACAGCATCTCACCTGGGCGGGGCTTTTGCATCGTCGGAGCCTGGCTGAGGGTCTCCTTGATGGCCTCCAGCGCCTTTAGGGAGGCCGGCGTCCACTCAAACTTGTGATTTTTCTTGATCGCATCAAAGAAAGGTTTGCAGCGGTCGGTGGACTTTGAAATGAATCGGCTCAGCGCGGCGAGCTTGCCAGTCAGGCTCTGGACTCCTTTAATTGACGTTGGCGGCCGGAGGTCTTGCACAGCCTTGATTTTCTCGGGGTTTGCATCGATGCCGCGCTGACTAACTATATACCCCAAGAATTTTCCCGAACCCACACCAAACGTACATTTTTTCGGGTTTAACTTCATCGAATAATCACGCAAAATAGAAAACATTTTATTAAGATCGTTTACATGATTGGACGCGTACACGGACTTAACTAACATGTCGTCTACATTCACTTCCATACATTCACCTATCAAGCTAACAAACATTTTATTAACTAGACGTTGGTAGGTGGCCCCGGCGTTCTTTAGCCCGAACGGCATCATGGTGTAGCAGTAGAGACCACGTGCCGAGTAGAAGGAGGTATGCTCCTCGTCGTCCGGATGCATGGGAATCTGATTGTAACCGGAGTACGCGTCCATGAAGCTCATCAGCTCGTGTCCGGACGTAGCGTCGACCATGTAGTCGATGTGGGGGAGGGGATAGCTGTCTTTGGGGCATGCCTTGTTCAAGTCGGAGAAATCAATACATAGCCGCCATGCCCCGCTGCTCTTTTTTACGAGTACCGGGTTGGCCACCCAGGTCGGGTACCGGACTTCGCGTATGTACTCGTTATCTTTGAGCTTGGTCACTTCTTCTTCCAAGGCCTGCTGTCGGTCGGGGCCGAGCTTCCTCCGCTTTTGCACGACCGGCTTGGCCGTGGGGTCGACCTGCAAACGATGGCAGGCGACCTGTGGGTCGATGCCGACCATGTCCTCATGGGTCCAGGCAAAGACGTCCGCATTTTGCCGGAGGAATTCGGTCAGTTCGGCCTTCATAGGCCCCGGCAGCCTGCTCCCAATTCGGAGTTGTTTTTGGCAAGTCTCTTCATCGATAAAGATGACTTCGACTTCATCCATCGGCTCGGCCCTCTTCGTTCCCCGTTTCTCCTCGTATTGTGTCCGAGGGTCGAGCTCGTCCTCCTCCGCGATCGGCCTTTTGCCAGCCCGTCTCCCCCTGTCCCCGTCGAGGTCGCCTTCGACTCCGTCCTCGACGGGGTCCGTCATCTCGGTGCCTAGGGCCAAGTTATCTGCCTCGGCGTTGGGCTCCGTGATTGTGGGGTCGGCACTCGATGAGGTCGGGGGGTGCGAACCTGTCTGGTTTCCCAGCATGCGGTTGCCCCCGTGACCGTCGTGCGCCGACTCGATGTCTGCCACCCCGGCATCTTTTTGCGGGTTCGCCACGTTTATTTCGGTGCGCGGGATGGTCAGGATGCACTCCCGCGCCTCCCTTTGATCTCCTCGGTGGGTCCCCTCCCCATCGGGAGTAGGGAATTTGAGAGAATAATGGAAGATGGAGACGGCGGCCTTCAGTTTGTAGAGCGCCGTCCTGCCCAATATGGCGTTGTACTCACTTGGGCAGTCCACGATTTTGAAGGTTTCCAAGATCGTCTTCGTGGGCTGCCCCCTGTCTCCGAACCGGACCGGTAGCGTGACCTGCCCAACCGGGGCGACGGTCTGGCCGTTGAAGCCCTGGATCCGCTCCCGGCAGGGTTGCACCTCTTTCCTATCGATCTCCATCTTCTTGAAGGTCTCGTAGTAGAGGATGCTGGCGTAGGCCCCGGTGTCGACCATGATTCGGTGGATCTTTATCGCCATGATCGGCGCCGTGATCACCAGGGCGTCGGAGTGGGGATGGTCGAACAGGAAGGCGTCTTCGTCGTTGAAGGTGATGGTGTTTGGGGTCGGCTCTGGCGCCGGCCTGCTGTGGGCATGCATTACTCTCTGCCCGGCATGATAGGCCTGTCGGGCGTAGGCCTTGGTTTGCCTCCTGGAGAGGAGGGACTCGCCCCGGCTGGTGTTGACGCGCCGGGTTGGGAGGTTTACCGGGTCGGCCCCGGTGCAAGGAGATCGGTCTCTTTTTCTGCCCCTGGAGGTGCCGGCCTCATCTTGATGGGTGGGGCAGAAAGTCATGATCTCGTGCGGGCCGCCCTGCTGCAGCTTTTTTCTTCGAGGATTTACGTCAGCATCCTCGTCGCTGTCCGGGCCTTCCTCGAAACGGCCCCCTTTCTTCCTCTTCTCCCCGGAGTGGGTGAATCTTCGGAGTTGTGGGTCGTCAATCAGCTTGAGCAGTGCCGAGATCAAGTTTCGGCAAAAGTCGGTATTGTGTCCATGCGCCTTGTGGTAAGAGCAGTAGCGGGTTTTATCCACCTTGTCTTTGTCGGTGAACATCGGCTTAGGGTCCGGCAGTAGCCCCTTGGCCTTGATCTCCTCGTAGACCGCCGCGGCTCCCACCGAGAAGACGCCTTGGTAGCTTTCTCTCAGCTCCTCGGCCCTCTGCCTCCGCTGAGCCCGGATCTCAGCGAACGACTTGCTCGGCTTCCCCGATTTTTCTTCCTTCGCCTTCCCTTTCGCCTGTGCCGGTGCCGGCGTGGCGTCAAATGTCGGGATGGATGAGGACTCCTCCGCCATGATGTAGTCTTGAGCGCGGGTTAGGAACTCCTGGTAGGTGGTTGGTTTGTTCTGACACAGGGACCACCTGAAAAGTGTCTTCGGCCTGAGGCCGCCCTGGGCCGTAATGAGCAAGGCATCGGGGTGGCACCGCTCCATGTTTTGGACCCGGTCATTGAACCGGGCAATGTAATCCTTTAGACTTTCGTTCTCGCCCTGCACAATGTTGGAGATGGATTCTTTGGGGGCGAGGTTGACCTGCGATCCGATGAAGTGGGATCGGAACGCCGACCTGAGCTGGTCTGGTACTCTTGTCGCGACGGTTCTGGGCCTCGCGGTTCGGCGATTGGGCCGTGGTTTTGGATTTTGCTGGGTTTCTCTGTCCACCGGTCTCCTTTTCAGGAGTGTGGAGTAGAGTGTTGCCGGGGTTCTCCGTGGGCACCACAGTGTTCGCCCCGGCGGTTTGGCTGGCGAGGGCCTTGGCGAAGACCCCCTCGAGGGCTTTGAGGACGTCGGGGTGCTGCAAAGCCGCAGCGAAGGTAGGAACTGGGGGTACGGGGACGATAGGTCCCTGTTGAACGCGACGGGAGGACTCCCCGCCGTTGCGTCGGCGAGGCTGGGAGCCGGACTGTTGAGTGGAGTCGTCATGTCCGGATGAAGGCATTTTGAGTGGCTTTTAGAAATGAAAAGGTGGAAAAAAGATGAGTGCAATGTGTGTCGCTTCACAAGATCGAAAAATTGACACCAAGTAACTTATGGGGCCCTCCTTCTAGCGCCAAACTGTTGACGGACGTTTCTGGTCAACGGTTAAAAAGTCAAATAATGGAAAGGAAACGAAGAGAAAACACAGAAATACGGTTTAATCACGGTTTTATTAATGAGTCACGAGGTCGGCCTCTCGTACGAGGTCGGCGCTTGTGATATCCTTATATTGCTTACAAGAGTTTCTTACAAGTGTTTTAGAGAGAGAAAATATGAGCTCGAGTAGTTGGGATTCAACAACCCAAAATAAATGAAGTGGGTTGCTATTTATAGTAGCTTTTAATATCGCACTGTTCGGGTACTGTTCAACGATCTTGTCGTACAGTAGCTCAATGGGACAAGCCGACGCTTCTCTGACTGATTGGGAGTGATTTCCGGATTCTCCAATCATTACCTGTCATACATTTAATGCGAACGTGGGCTGCATTAAATGCGGACACGTTCTGGCTGAGTTGGACGTCCCATCGGCAATCATTCGTAAACAAGTGGCATTATTTTATTGTATTCGACGTCGCACTTATATCAGGAGCCGCCCTTGCGAGACTTCGAACACGGTGCCGGCCTCATAGCCGCATGGTGCGGTGCCGATCTCGGGACTTATTCCTCCCGCCGTTCCAGACGACTTTGACTCTCATTCAGCTCGGCACCCAAGCGCGGTTTTGGTGACCGGCTCCTTCGGCTCGGACCGGCACCCATGTTGGGTCCGGACTCGGATATTAACAACTTTCTTTTATGTTTCTAGCATAACATATCATGGTCATTGTCATTATTGGGTTTCATGAGTTTTTGCATTTTTAAGAACTGAAAGTTCGCGTTCCAATTGAATCATTAAACTCATACCCAGTCGATTTATTTTCTACAAATTTAAAAGATTCAATCCATGAAACTACCATAATTTGTTGGACCAATTATCACCCTGTACTGTTGTTGCTAGGCAGCTTGACCATTACGTATTCATATATGCACATACTTATACTATGAAATGTCATACGTTAAGATACATCATAAACAAAACATGACAGTTGTGTTACGTACACCGTGGAGTTTTCAAGAGTTAAAAAGACAAGTAAAAACACATAAAGAAGTGATGACTTGTTGTAAGTCAACCAGCAGTAACAAACCAAGTCAATGAAAATGCCTAGAAATCTTGTATGCATTCCAATTGAATAGAAACAATACCTTTTGTAGATGTTGAAATAGAAAAGAGTCACTGCTTTTTAGCCAAGTAAAACTGCAAAATATGAATAGTGAGCATTTTTTGTAGAAGATTGATTTATAGCCGTTTTACATTATAAAAAAACCAATTTACTCTTAATTTATTATTTTTAATATTAAGTGTGAAAATTCTCTCTCTCTCTCTCTCTCTCTCTCTCTCTCTCTCTCTCTCTCGCTCTCTCTATCGAAAATAAGTAAGAGGACGCAAACATTCCTCAAGTAACATTCAAGACAAGAACTTGATACAAGGATAGATGCAGAGATATTTTCAATTATAAATTATCTATTCAAAAACTTAATGTACAAAATTACTTTTAAGTTTCAAATAGAAAACGAAAAAACCCCACTAGATACATCAACCTAATTGAAAGAGTTATATTTTTGGAAATGAAGTTCAAAAATTAATATAAGTGGTATGTTCTTGCAAGCATGATTTATAAAAAGGAAGTTCTTTTAATTATTTTATACTCACGAATATATATATACATATATATATATATATATATATATATATATGAGTCGATTTTATATCTTAAATATGTTTTGCATAATCTTATGTTGATTCTGTTATTTTAGGAATGGATATGCATGGAGTAAAAAAGAGAGGCGTGCATCATGAGGAGATCTTGGAGTGAGATAGAGGAGATATTCACTTACCATAATTCTTAGCACTCAACTTGGAAGGAAATCGGAAAAAGGAAGGAATGCTACTTGGAGAAGACTCCATGCTAGGGATGTATAAATACCCTACTTGAAGATTGAAGACGGCTGATGAAGTGATCATTCACCTACATATTCTTCAAGCTTCAAGTGCTTTTGTGATTTTTAGATTGTATCCAGTTTTGTGTGTTCTTACGAAATTGAAGACTGGAGTTGCATTGTATTCTTTTAGTTGGTTTTTTTATTCGAACCTTATCGTGTTTAACACTTAGGGATTAAATGTTGATCAGAAAGTCCACGCGACATGGCCAGAGAAGTAGTTTATAGATTCGAGCATAGTTGTGGTTAGGCTAGAAGGGAGTTCTAGTTGTTATAAGTCCAAACTATGTACAAACGAGTTATCAATGAAAGAGCTCTGAGGGGAAGTGGGATGCTTCGCTGAAGAGTTTTATATCTTCGGTTTATTGCTTCCGCTATTTTAATCATTTACTCGTGTTTTACAACGTTGAGCGCACTCTCGCTAAATATATACATTTCAATTGGCACCAGAGCAGTGTTCCTGTTCTAATCACAGGATAAAGATCTTTAGGTCTTATGGGTTGGTCACCATGAATCACGATGGTATGTCTGTTTCGCGCCCTCCGTTCCTCGACGGTTCGAACTATGGATACTGGAAATCCATGATGGTTATTTTTCTTCGCTCCTTGGGGAAAGGAACCTGGCAAGTTGTTGAGTCAGGATGGACTATACCGCTTATGCAAAAAGTTCCCGTGGAATCTAAGGCAAGTGAATCCTCGTCGTCATCCTCGGTTGCTCAAGTTCTAGTCGAGAAACTGAGAGATCTTTGGACTGATGAAGAAAGACAAACAGAAGATGCGAATTTTCGTGATCTATATGTTATCATGTCGGCTGTGGATCCAACTCGTCACAAGATGATTATTCAGTGCACCACAGCTCACGATGCATGGAAGATTCTTGAGAGGCGGTTTGAATGTACGAGAGCTGTGAACTTCGAAGCTTCAAAGGATCACGACTGAACTTGGCGAGATCCGGATGAAAGATGATGAGACTATTGACATGTACTATGCTCGTTTCTGTGATCTCATAAACCAAAGTGCAATGCTTGGTGAACAGATATCAGAGGCGAGGCAAGTACAGAAGTTGATGAGAACTTTATCGGATAGGTTTGGAATTAAGATCACAGCCTTGGATAGTTTCCAAAGAATTAAACCACTTGGCATTGACGATCTTCTTGGCGATCTACGCACGTTTGAAATAAACAACAATTTCGACTCGATGAAGATAGCCAAAGGAAAAGGCTTAGCTCTAAAAGCCAAGGTTCGTATAGCTGTAATTCAAATCCAAGAAGTCGAGGCCGGCGAGGCTTACTTACCTCTGGCCCGGCAATGAGATTAATCAAGCAGCTTTCACTATCAGCTAACGCCACTTCGAGCGGAAGAGAATAGTTTAACGGCATGGTATGGGGATGAGATGACCTAGAATGGTGGAAAAGCTGTGTGAGAGAGGGTGATTCGGATGAAGAATCCTTTGATGCTGATGAGATTATGAAGGCTCTCACTGTTCTTACTAAAAATGTCTCAAAAGTGAAGAAGTTTCAGAAGAAAAGATTTCAATGAAACAAACCATTTGAAGGTGGTAAGAACATGATTCAGCAGTCGGGTGATCGGCGTCCCAATATGCAGTTGAGCAGTTTCAGAACGCTAATCAATGAGTTGAAAAAGATCAGTGTCGAGAATGCAAAGGGTTCAGTCACTTCCAGAAAGAATGTCCTAACTTCAAGAGGAAAAACAAGACCTATAAGGCAACATGATCCGACTGCAGCGAAGATGAGGATGAAGAATCTGAGAATACAGAAAACTCTCACTTTACCAATAATCTTGCTATATATCCTCTTAATAATTATAACTGCTTTACATCCTCTGTGCATCTTACTAATGTCGAATCTGATGCAGGTTCTTACACTAAAGAATTGAGTGACTCTGAACCTGAGGAATTCTCCGATCCTACTGCAGAGAACCTTGTGCTTCACAAGTACGCTATAGAGAAGTGTCTCAAAGCTGCCCAAATCATCAAGAAGTATCAAGCCCAGGCAGAAAAGATGAAGCGATTGGAACATCGGTCAGTAGAACGTGAGAAGTAAATCACTTATCTCAGGAATGAGCTTCAGAAGATGAGAGTTCTGACCGTTGAGTTGAATGAGAAGCTCATCAAATCTGATCTTCAGGCTGGAATGCAAGATAAGGATCTTAATAGTTGTCATGCCAAAATTGCTCTATTTGAACACGGCAATAAACTGAGCAAGCAGGTAAGTGGTGAGAAGAACCTTTATATTGAATCTCTGCGTAATGAGTTGTTTGTTGTGCAGAAACTTATGGGAGAAAGGAAAACCGAGATCTTTGTTCTCGAAGAAGAACTTGGTCGAGCGATGGAGGAAAATGTGTCACTCCAAAGTTATTGTGCAACAATCAAAGAAAAGCTCAGCAAGAGTGACGAAATCATCAAAATGATCAATAAGTCCAAGTCCTCGTTTGCTGAAGTTCAAAGGATGAGTCAACAAATAGGTTCCGCTGACCAGAGTAAGAACGCCCATGATCTGAAGCTGAAAGGTAAAGTAGGCGAACCAAGTACATCTCTGAGTAAGTCAGATCTGAACTTTGTAAAGGAAGGTTACAGCATTGATGGTAAGAATGATAAGCCTAACCCTGCTAAAAATCAGCGTACGAATTCTGGTAAGAACTTTGTACCTGTGTGTCACTATTGTGGTATTCGTGGTCATATTCGTCCTAAGTGCTATAGAATGCATAATGATATCTATTCTGGTCGAATTGATGATTGGAGTCCACACGGTGTGCCTTTGAAAGCACCTAAGATAAAGGTTGATGTGATAAATCATGAATAGAAAAAGATTTGGGTTCCTAAAGGCAGTAAGAAAATTTGTTTATCTTATTTACTTGCTTTGAAATCCACTTCTAATTCTGATTGGTACTTTGACAGTGGGTGTTCCCGTCATATAACAGGCTCTAAATGTTACTATTTTTCCTGTGTCTTCTAGTTCTGTAACCTTTGGTGATGGTGCTAAGAACATAGTCCTGGGTATTGGATGTTTGAATGTTCCTAGAGCACATTTGGTTGGGGGGATTAGGTAAGATAACCCCATTTATCTGGGCTTATCTAATGTTTGGTATACATGATATGGGTCCGCTTATTAATCTTCAGCCCGAGATAAAATCTGCCCAATCGTGAGTATTCGAGACAAAATAATCTTGTGCCGCCCCCCACCCCCGAGATTGACGAAATCTGCACAGTTCCATTGTGGTTAAATGACCAACTAGCCCTCAAAAAATTGCAAAAAAGGTATACCTCTCTCTCTCCTGCTCATTCAACACTTCACAAACGACGAGATTGATGAGAGAACAGGTATCGTCGTTCCTTCGATCCGAAATAATGTGTTTTCGTACTGTCTCTTTTGTTTTCTTTTTTTCTTTTTTTTTTCCTGTGGTTTTTGCAGATCTGTCTTCAAATCTGCTTTATCGTGGTTCGGTTGTTTTCTGCTTTATCGTGGTTTTTTTTCCTATGGCGGATTCAGTTTTTTGTTGATATGGCTTTCATAACCTAAACCCTAACAAACAGTCGAATGCTTTTTTTTTCTTAAAGAAAATAGTAAAATTCAGTTTTTAACATTTGGGGTAATGTTGAAGTTGTTCACTTTTTATTAGTACATTATAAAATTGAAATTTCCCTAAAAAACAAAATTTACATACTTCTGTAGCCACGGACATTAAGCATTGTATCATCACATAGTTGTGTAAATTGTTGTTGTTNGATCTATTTTATTTTTATTTTTTTGATTGTTTACTAAATTACAATATTGTAATGTTGGTTAAACTTCATCATCAGCAGATCTTTGGTGATTCCTTATATTTGAACTATTGGGAATTGTTGATAAGAATACAAAAACATGATTGTTTAGTGTTGTCAGTATTTTTACCGGAGTAGAATAGAAAGATTCGTTCCCCTGGTCGTATCGCAAGGAAGGTTAGCCGGATATTCTTGTGCGTTTATTCAATCACGAAAAGATAAGACAAATTCCTAAACACTCTAATTCAATATTTTTGAGTTTCAATTATCAACTATTGATTTAAACTAAATAAAATGAAAGTAAATAGCAAATGAATTTACTGAATGATTAAAGTGCTAGGGAATCGGGGATAATCGCTTGCGGTTTTAACACAATCACCGACAATCGATTGCTTGGTTAAAGGTCTTGAATCGTTTCTCGTTCAAAGGTTCACTCTCAATAACTCTTTGTAACAAGAGAGTGAATGTAAACGATTAACTATCAATTCCAACAACACATAGACTATACGTTTCTGAACAAATCTATTCTAACGAGCCTAATTCGACCAACGTTTCCCCTCTCGGTTCTACACGTTGATTATCTAGGTTAGAAAGGTGATCAATCTACTAACCCTATGATTCACACAACTCGAATAGACATGAACAATCAAAAGCATTCAATCATTATCGAACCTAATCAATCATCCTCTATCCCTAGCGAATGGATTTAGCTACTCATATGGAATTCAACATCAAAATTCATACAAACCCAAGCCATCATCATCAACAAAACAATTGAGAAAAATAACTTACGATTAATGATAAAAATCCAATGTCAAATCCAAGTGCATCCAAATCCAAAGCAGAGAAAATGAGTTTTTCAATCTCCAAAACAGATCAAAGCGTAAAAAATAAAGTGCAAAAGTATGAAAATGAATGAGTTTCTAGAGAGAAAAAGCGTAAAAATAAAGTCTGAAAGTCAAATAATGAACCCTAGGATTGAAATCTGCTCTAAAAATCCCGTCCTAGAAATTCGCGCCAGATAAGTCGCGAGATAGGCTTTCCCTCAGTCACGAGTCGCGCGTCGTCAAAATGTTAAACTTCTGGGGCTGGTCGCGACGCAAGTCGCGAGTCGCGACTCCATCTCGCGAGTCGCGACATCTTCTCGCGAGTCGCGACTCCGTCTCGAAATTGCACCTTTAGCCCCAGTTTTTCCCGCGGGTCGCGACATGTTCGCGAGTCGCAAGTCGCGAGACGACTCGCGAGTCGCGAAATTTTCTGGACGCAGTTTCTGTCCGTTTTTCCAGTCCTTCCTCGAGTCTTCTGGGCTTGGCAATGGGTATTCTCGATAGCACAGCCTTGGCTCAAGCAGTCCCAACCTCGACTGGCACAACCTACCTCCTGATAACACAAACACAGAAAAACACGAAGCAAAACATGGCAAAAAGACACAAAAATATAAACTAAGGAGAAAAACACAAAACGAACAAAATGGACCAAATAAACAACGAAAAACCTACAAATGGGGGAAAACAAAAAGAAAATAAACATGAAATAAAGACACAAAAATGGGACAAACATTTAGTAGTGTTCATAAGGTTACTTTTGTTCTTGTCCATTGCACTTGTCATAGACCACAATTGCAGAGCATAAGTAATTGTAGCAATGCTAGTAATTTTTGGATTTAATAAATTTTGAACACTTGCATAACTAATTTTATGTATATTTATGCAGGTTTATCCTCTTTGGGGGAATCTACGGTTCTAATTTAGGAGGAGTGAAGGAAGTACGAAATTTCATCTTCATAACATCTACCATTGGTAATATGTCTCACGTCATAATATGTTATATTCATTTCACCTTTGGGAATGAATATCTTTCATTGTATGTTTTCAGTATGCATCGTACTCCATACACCTGTTTATTTTTTATTACATTATTCTTTACCTGTGGATTTATTTTCTTCTTTACTTGTGGAATACATTTGATTTATTACTGAGTTGGTGCTTTGTTTTTTGTTACTCTTCTATTATGAATAAAATATTTTGCATTCCCTCTCATACTTGCCAATCCAATGCTTAGATTACCCCAGTGAGGATGAATTCGAAAACCGAGAAATGGAGGCCATTTTGGTCTTGGAAGAAATTCTGAATCTTTTGAAGATTGTATTCTTGCTTGCTTACATTTACTTAAAATTTGTTGTTCATCCGAAGAATGGACGTAACAGTAGGAGTCGGTCCCATCCAACAACTTACAGAATGGGAGATAGGCTTCCTAGTCAAATTGAGCACATGAAACAACTAATAGACATTAGCGACCAAACTTGTGTTCAACAACTTCGTATGGACCGTAATGCCTTCGGCAGGTTATGCTATTTGTTATGGTAGATAAAAAAATTGTGGTCGTCAAATTTGATTTTAAAAGGTCTGGACACACAATTAGCAAATTATTCCATAAGGTTCTTCAGGCCGTTATTCGACTCTATCTGATTCTACTTGTACAACCAACCCCTGTGGATGAATCGTGTACTGACTGGAGATGGAAATGGTTTAAGGTGACGTTATTTCAATGTAAAGCTATTCGAATACATTATATATTTGTCATAGAATAACATGGCTAATAATTGAATTTTAATTTTATACAGGGATGCTTAGGTGCACTTGACGGCACGTATATTCCTGTCCGTGTTCCTTTGCACCTACACCTCTGATATCGGAACCGAAAAAGTTCTGTTTCTGTCAATGTCCTTGGTGTATGCAATCGAGAAATGAATTTCTCCTACGCACTAACTGGTTGGGAAGGGTCTGCGGCTGACAGCAGTGTCCTACGAGAAATGAATTACTCCTAAGTATGGAAGTCCACATGTTTTCAAAGTTGGTGGACGTGTTTTGTTGCAGTCTGTTTTGTATGCATGTAGCTTTTGCATGTTGACTACTATGGGTGTGTTCTTTCATGTTAAGGCCTGGTCAAGTTTTGTGTTCTATTTTACATGCATTATTATAAGTATGGTCTATGGTGTTGTGTTTAGAACCTTGTTGTTTATGTAATGAATTTTCTGTGATATATGTAAAGCATTGTAGCTGCTTTTATTTTGGCCCAGTTCAATTACACCTAATTTATATTTATTACACTCATTTTCACTCTTCTACTTTGGGTGTGCACAAATAGTTATATCATTTGCTCATTCACCATAACAATATTGTAAAGTAAAGCCAAAAAGAGTACCACACATCACCACATACAGTCATGTTAAATTGAGATTTCTAAAAACAAACACAATCGTGACATTCAGAGTGATTGATAATACATGAACAGGAAAACAACACTACATTGAATAACATAAAAGGCATCGACAAAGTACGGTAAACATAGGACTACTATAACACTTCAAATGAGCGGATCATTGGAGGAGCCCTTGCACGACGAAGGGGAACTATTGTGCGGAGGGCGAGGGATGCGCCTTGGGGTTTGACTACCCCGCCTTGGATTGAAAACATGTGGTTGAGTATTAACAGAGCATTCAGAAGGCATGTCACGTTCTCGAGGCCTCATATGTGGGTAAAAATTGTCTCCGACGGGACAATTGCCCATAACATTGTTGTTTGACGGTTCCGACACTAGATCTGATGATTCAATCTGCGCACCTACGACATATTCATTGGTCGAATGCACGTCTTGCACAACGTCTGTTTCTGGTGAGGCCCCATACACCGAAGTGAAAAGAAACTTAAGCTCATTCCATCGAGGATCACCACAATGTTGATACGCCACACTGAGAGAGTTGGACTACCATACGACAGAAACACATTAACAACAAATGATTTTACTTCATGTTTAACCAACAACACAGTAACAAGGTAAGGTAGATTGAACTTATTTAAGGGGGCATTTTTCAAAAGAATTGTATCTTTTTTGTTAGTCCTATAAAAGACCTTACATGTCCAAATCTTAAAAATAAGGTCACAGACGAGGATTGGATTTCAGAATCACAAATATATTGGTTCTTGGGAGTTTCAACATAGCAATAGGTACATTTCAGAGCTTAATTAGTTAACAAAAAAAATGAGATTGAATTCAGAGCTTAAGACTTCAAATTACATGTGAAAAAAGAAAAAAACATTACACCCTCCACATCAACCAAAAAATTAGCAACAACTGAATCTATTATTCACAAGTTTTTACCTCGAATATGTCATCCCAAACGGCGACGGGGGCCGTTAAGACGTTCGATTGAACACAATGACGTAGCCCGTGTTTTCTGAGCATCCAACTGAAAACACTATAATGTTTTTGGAGAAAATCAAGCCGCATCTCAACTTCACCAAGGGTGAAGTTTATGTTCAATTCTTCTTTTATCTCTAACCTGCAAGAATCAAAAACGGAAGAAACGGGTCTGCCATATTTCCATTCACCCACAGCATTCTCCTCCATTAGAAGGTCAATAAAAAGATTGTCAGCCTCTTTCGTCCAACGGTCATCGTACAAGCACTCCTCTTGCGTGACCAACACGGACAAACGAGGCATTGTGGGTTTGTTGTTGCAACTATGACCTCCCACAAAATGTTTTTACGATCAACTACTGAATAGGTAAGGGGATATATGTAGCACTATGGGGATTATTTTTCTTTTTCAATTAAAAGGAAAAAATGGGAAATTGACAGATGAATCATTAGTCCTCAATAAGAATAATGAAAAACAACAAGGCAAAGGCAATCTCAACTCAGAGAATATAATCTACAAAGGTGTATATTATGTCAGATGCTCTGCAAAAATACCAGTCACTAGGGTTTTTAAAACAGTATAAAAGTTGTTCTATACCACATCAATTCCTCGAAAACACATTATGGTAGTATTGAATATAGGAATATACAAAACAATATAACATTTTCGCAGTACAAATATGTTTCTTCAAAAATGATAAAACAATATCACTAAATTAGAATTTGATAGGGCATAAACGACTAACCAATCGTCGTCAATAAAACTGAACAGGAGATGAATTATTCAAATTGCTTACACTCGTGAATCCCATCATTAACTGTGGGAGATTATTGATGATCCTCAAAGCAGTAGGAAGGAATGCTTTAACACCATTTTACATCGCCTACAGATTTAAAACCGGTTAATAATAAAATAATTTATCCACCAAATGCTAAACAGACTTCAGGGGCACTTTAGCCAATTGGATTTTAATATAGCTTTTTATCTGCCCAACCAAAGGTACGTATTTATTTAATCCAAAGTTTGAAACAATACAAATCAAGGACAACAAACAGCTTATTATTTTAATCATAACAGTATTATCATTGCAAAAAAATTAATTTTGTCCAATCCCATCCTGAAAACCAAAAGTGCCCCTAGTTTGCCTAAGCTTCAAATGTTCTTCTTGTAGAAAACTTGAAAGTTAACTTGTTGAGTATTAGTCAACTGTGTGATCAAGGCCTCTTTGTGAACTTTACCAAATCTGAATGCTTGGTTTCTGATCAAGAGAACAATCAAGTTCTTACCGGCACTAGATCTAGGGACAACGGTTACCAGTCGAACTTGAACTTTAATGTAATAAGACCAGACGGTTGAACTCTGGCATCAGAAACTGGGACATATTAATTATCCTCACTTACTTGAGTTATCTTCTACAGGTGTGTTCGTGGTTTGCCGAAATTAAAGAAAGAACTACCCCGTGTTTGTGGTTCATGTCAAATGGGCAAACAAAAGAGGGCCTTGCATAAGAGACTAACTGAGGTGAGTACGAACAGCATTATGGAACTGATGCATATGACAGGTAGAGAGCTACAGCGGTAAAAAGTATATTCTAGTATGTGTAGATGATTACTCTAGATTTTCGTAGGTTGATTTTTTAAAAGATAAATCTGATGCTCTTGAGGCCTTTCAAAAACTTGTGTTGAGATTGGAAAATGAAAACAGAACTAATCTCGTTGCTATTATAAGTGACCATGATAAAGAATTTGAAAATCGTGGATTTGAGTCTTTTTGTGATTCTCGTGGAATATTTCATCAGTTCTCATCACCCATCACTTCTCAACAGAATGAGGTGGTAGAACGTAAGAATAGAACTTTGCAGGAGATGGCTAGGGTGATGTTGGTATCTCAAGGGATGTCTTTAAAATGGTGGGTTGAAGCCATTAACACGACATGTTATATTACTAACCGTGTATTTTGTAGGCGAGGTACATGGATCACTTTATATGAACTCTGGAAAGTTAAGGCCCCCAATGTGAAGTATTTCCATGTTTTTGGTTGTCGTTGTTACATCTACAACGACAGGGAACATTTGGGTAAGTTTGAATCGAAAAGTGATATTGGTCAATTCCTTGGTTACTCTTCAAATAGTCGTGCTTATCGTGTATATAATTTACGTACTCAAGTGGTAATGGAGTCAATCAATGTTGTCTTTGATGATTTTTCTGATATTGTTCTTATCCCGATGTGTCCAAGGTTGATGTTAGTAGTGGTAAGAAGTCTGTAAGTGCTGAACCTCAGAATATTTTGAATGAAATTAAAGTTGAAAACTCAGAATTTGATGAAGGTGTTCATGCAGGCTCTCATGATGAATATAGTGTTCCAGCATCCTCAGGAAATCCAGCTGAATTTAGGCGAGATCCTCCTGCCAAAATTCAGAAGGATCATCCTAAGGATCAGATTATAGGAGGAATAACTGAACATAATACTCGTGGTGTAAAACCTGACTTTAGAAAAATGGCTGGCTTGTGCCACTTTACTTGTTATGTGTCGAGGTTAGAACCGAAAAATGCAAAAGAAGCCTTATGTGATGATTTCTGGGTGTTAGCTATGCAGGAAGAATTGGAACAGTTTGTGAGAAACGATGTGTGGGAACTGGTTCCTAGACCCTCAATTTCTAATGTGATTGGTTCAAAGTGGATTTTCAAAAACAAAACTGATGAATCATGGGAAATTACTAGGAACAAATCCCATTTAATGGCACAGGGGTACACCCAAAATGAGGGTGTTGACTTTGATGAGACATTTGCCCCTGTTGCGCGTCTAGAGTCAGTCAGGATGTTCTTATCTATTGCATGTTTGTTGGATTTTATCATATATCCAATGGATGTGAAATCTGTTTTCTTGAATGACTTTCTGAAAGAGGTTGCTTATGTGAAGCAACTTGAAGGATTTGTAGATCCACATCTTCCAGATCATGTTTATAGGCTAAAGAAGGCGTTGTACAGGCTCAAGCAAGCTCCTAGAGCCTGGTACGAACGTTTAACTCAATTTTTGGTTAAAAAGGGATATTCTCGAGGGAGAGTTGATCAAACTCTCTTTGTGCATAAGTCTAACAAAGATATTATTATTGTACAGATTTATGTAGATGATATTATCTTTGGTTCCACCTCGAAAACATGGGTTAATGAATTTGTGAGTCATATGTCTAAAGAATTTGAAATGAGCATGGTGGGAGAGATGTCTTATTTCTTGGTTTGCAAGTGAAGCAATCCAAGGATAGGATTTTCCTTCATCAAACCAAGTATGCAAAGAATCTGGTGACTAAATTTGGTCTAGAAAATTCGAAGTGCCCAGCAACTCCTATGGGAAGCCATACAAAGCTTTGTCAGGATGATGCAGGAACACCTATTGACCCTACACTCTATAGGAGTATGATAGGGAGTCTGTTGTATTTGACTGCAAATAGGCCAGATTTGTGTTTCAGTGTTGGTATGTGTGCTCGTTATCAGGCTAATCCTAAAGAATTCCATTTGAAAGCCGTGAAGCATATAATTAAGTATGTTCATGTCACATCTGACTTAGGAATCCTGTACTCTCATGATATGACTGCTAGTCTTGCAGGGTATTGCAATGCTGATTGGGCGGGCAACATTGATGACCAGCGTAGTACATCTGGAGGATGTTTCTACATCGGAAACAATCTGATTTCAAGGCTGAGCAAGAAGCAAAATTGTGTGGCACTCTCTACTGCGGAGGCCGAGTATATTTCAGCTAGAAGTTGTGCTCCCATCTTGTGTGGATGAAACAAATGATGGTGGAGTTTGGCCTTCAGGTAAAAACCATAAACCTATTTTGTGATAATACCAGTGCTATCAATATCTCTAAGAATCCTGTTCAGCACTCTAGAACCAAACACATATATATACGGTACCATTTTATTAGAAATTTGGTAGAAAATGAAGTGATTGTTCTTGAATACGTTCCAACGCAAAACCAGTTGGCTGATATATTCACTAAGGCACTGGGTTCCCAACAATTCATTTCTCTAAGGAAATCCTTAGGGATGTGCACTCTCTGAATGCTTGCGTGAATATGCATTATATTATATTGTTTGTATATTACTTATACTATTATCTATTACATTGCTTGTAAGCATATAAGGTATTAGTTGCATTAGGCATGTCGTGCATTGATGCATATTTTTCACCACTAAGTCATAAATGAAGTTCTGACTTTTCTGAAAGCGGGTGAGATGTTGATTATCTTTAATTGATTGCGTGTTCGTGCATACCTTGGAACAAATATATTTCTGTCAAAAAGAGTTGCCTTCACACAATGATCTAGAGCGATAGCTAGCACATGGTTCGTTTCCTTTTGGATCGACTGTGAAAAGAGCGTCATGGACAGAAAATGTTGTGAAGGGTGGTAGCTATTGACAACTATTGCACTTCATTGTGTGGTGTTTTTACTTGGAGTTATAAGGTGATCATCTTCATAAAAATCATAGTGCATAATGAATAAAAAAAAACGAGTTCTTACACCAAGCATTGGGGCAAAGTAGTGGGGTTGACTTTCACTATTGCAGTGATTGGTACTAAGTGAAAAGCCTCGATGTAAATTAATGTGTTGCTTAAAATCATTGGGCAAAGTAATGGGGTTGACTTTCACGCAGTGATGGTTAGAGCATCTCCAATGCTTAATGTTGTAGTGGTAAATTACATTCTACGTCAACAAATTTATTAATATCACAACTTTTCACCTTTCAATGTACAATGTGATCACAAATATTGTGGTGATGTGGACATAATTAATGTCTACAATGTAGAGAAGAATGTGGTTCATCCACATTGTCCTCCACACTCTAACTAGCCAATGAAGAGAAGAGAGGGAATTATTATTACCATCTTCAAATTATTTAATTAATTTTATTAATCCATATTAAATTTTAACATTTGGTAAGTAGATAATATTGTAATTAGACTACATTGTGCATTGGAGATGATTTTTTAATTTAATAGTTGTGAACTCAACATTTTTCTTACATGGTTCACATTCTATTTAATTTTTGACATTTGTCAAAATTTATCCTATAACAATATTAGAGCATTGGAGATGCTCTTACTAAGTGAAAAGCCTAGTGAATAATAAAGCTTATGTTCTTTTGGTGTTAGAATTCTGGAGAGACATGACTTGCGCTATATATATATATATATATATATATATATATAATTCCGCTTCTGTTTTGTTCCTTTGTGTGTTTGTAGCACAATGTTGATTTTGGACGAATTATGCATCAATCCTGCTTAAGTAGATTAAGAATGAATTTTACTGATTTTAGTGTATTGCATGCGATTTTATTTTTTATTTTTCATCCTTAGGCATAAATCATAGGATTTCCTTCTTGAAAAAGAATTTAATGGGTCATAGATATTTTTGTGAGGAATATGTTTGGGAATAAAATCGGATTTTTATGCTTAATTTCGAAATATTTTGGGAGTTATTTTTGTTGGAAGTTGAGGAGTGTCTGAATTTTGATTTGAGTGGAATTTTGTTGCCAAATAACCGCCCAATCTTTTTCTCTCTCACCACCTCGAGATAAGGAAACTGCCTTTTGCAGTTATCTGTGACAGAACCTTTACTCCCTCACACAACCCCATTTTCCTTCTCTCTCCCATTATTTCTCTTAGAACTGACTTTTCCTTTTCTTCTTCATTCTCCATCTTCTCTCTTCCTCTCTCGATCAAACCCTAATTTTTAAACATTCTCCGTCATTATTTCTTCACTATGGCTGGTAGCAAAGACAAATCCAAGAAGGGCCATAAGAGGATCAAGGTGAAGGCTACCAAACGCCCTCGGTACACCGTGTCCCCAATTCCACTTCACATGACGCCGCCACCGGAATCGTCTACTCAACCGATGGAAGAAACTCCTACTGCCACACCATCCTCCACTCCGTCGAAGGATGTCTCTCCGATCAAGTCCCTACAGGACTCTCCCAAGTCCACCAATGTTCCCATTTCCTCGACCCCTGTGATTGAAGCAGTCCCTCCCGGCGGAACTCAGGGGGGGTCGTCGGTTATTCCAACCTCTGTCAGCAAATCCACTACCAAAGAAGGCGAGAAGGAGGACACCGCTGGTACTCCTATTGAAGTTCACTCTGACCAAGCCACTCCTCCTCCTCGGCAGGCTGTTCGCTGTTCCGCGAGACGCCTGGGAAATGACCCTGTTGATGAAGAACCTCTTGAGACTGAATGTGAGGATGGTGCCTTTGATATCATCAACGCCTTCTCTAAGGTTCTATACTCATTTGGCCAGTGATAGGTTCAACACTCTTTCTTTTTATGATTTCTTTCTTGAGCGTCCTGTTGATGAAAAGAGGTTTGGCGAACATAGTGTTATTGATCTAATTGATAATCTTGGTATGCTGCGGACTGTGTCTCTATTTCAACCCTTTTGTGGCCAAGTTGTGCGTGAGTTCTACGCCAATCTTACCCCTGCTGTGTTTTCTCCTGATAGTCCTCGATATCACAAAGTCTTTCTTTGAAACCGTGTCATTGATTTTTCCCCTGCCTTGTTGAATGCTCATTTGGATCTTCCTGATAATGTCAATTTTGAATTGCCAGAAGTTGACCTTAATCTTCTTACTGTTGTTCTTTCTAATAACATGTTTGGTGAATGGCCTGGTTCTAACTTGTCGGTTAGTTCCCTGTTTCTGAAGGCCAATTTACTACATAAGATTGGGGCGTGTAACTGGACCCCAACAGGTAATAAGAATCAGCTTACTGAGCTTCAGTGCAAGGTCATCTATTGGGTTCTTGTGGGTCAACCCATAAATTTTGGGGCTGTGGTATTTGAGGTCATTCGGTCCTTTGTAGCCAATCTTGATTCGCGCCGCACCTTGCCCTATCCTTGTTTGATTCGGTCTTATCTAATTGAGGCCAATTTTGTTGTTGATACTCGTTTCAAAGATTATTTGTCCAACCCTGGCAAGACTCTTGTGGTTAGTTCACGGACAATCAACGCCCAGTCCACTCCGAAGACCAAAGTGGAACCTGCTCCCTCTGTTGTTCCTACAAAGTGGGATGAGTTTGTTGTGCAACAAATTGGTGAGTGGGAGAACATTTCCAAACGGGATGCTGCACAACAGACCTATCTCGAGCAGGTTCTTAAGGCCATCCAAGCGAAAAACAAGAACACGGGGAAAGGCTCTTCGGCATCCCGTAGTTCGAAAAAGGGGGAGATGGATGAAGATGAGGAGGCTGATGATGAGGACTCTGGGGAGACTCGACTGATGATGCTATCGATCAGTATGCTGGTTGATTGATTTTATGTGTGATGCTTTTGAGGGATGTAGTGAGGTTTTGCTTGTATAAGAACCTCCTTAGAATTACTTTTGTGGTTTGCTTTTGTTTGCTTCTATCAGGTCTTTCTTTTTACTACCTTTTGTGATGAACTCTATTTCGTTGTCTATGCATAGTGATTTCTTTTTTATGTGAGTATTGCTCATATATGTTTTGCAGGATGTCTGAACTGAGTGCTTACTCAGTTGCTGAGATAGATGTTCTTACTCAGGATTTATTTGTATTTCCCTTGTTCCCTTGTAATGATAATCTGTATAGTTGTGCTTGCTGTTCTTACTTTGTTTCAGGTATCTTCATTATATAATTTTCGAACTAGATGCCAAAAGGGGGAGATTGAAAGAGTTATATTTTTGGCAATGAAACTCAAAAATTAATATAAGTGAAGATATGTTCTTGCAAGCATGATTTATAAAAGGGAAGTTATTTTATATTATTTTATACTCACGAATATATATATATATATATATATGAGTCGATTTTATATCTTAAATATGTTTTGCATGATCTTATGTTGATTCTGTTATTTTAGGAATGGGTATGCATGGAGTAAAAAAGAGAGGCGTGCATCATGAAGAGATCTTGGAGTGAGATAAAGGAGATATTCACTTACCATAATTCTTGGCACTCAACTGGAAGGAAATCGAAAAAAGGAAGGAATGCTACTTGGAGAAGACTTCGCGCCTAGGGCTGTATAAATACCCTACTTGAAGATTGAAGACGGCTGCTGAAGTGATCATTCACCTACATATTCTTCAAGCTTCAAGTGCTTTTGTGATTTTTAGATTGTATCCAGTTTTGTGTGTTCTTATGAAACTGAAGACTGGAATTGCGTTGTATTCTTTTAGTTGGTTTTTTTATTCGAACCTTATCGTGTTTAACACTTAGGGATTAAGTGTTGATCAGAAAGTCCACGGGACGTGGCCGGAGAAGTAGTTGATAGATTTGAGCATAGTTGTGGTTAGGCTAGAAGGGAGTTCTAGTTGTTATAAGTCCAAACTATGTACAAACGAGTTATCAATGAAAGAGCTCTGAGGAGAAGTGGGATGCTTCCCTGAAGAGTTTTATATCTTCGGTTTATTGTTTCCACTATTTTAATCATTTACTCGTGTTTTTACAACGTTGAGCGCACTCTCGCAAAATATATATGTTTCACCAATAATCATATAGGAAAGTACCTTTAAACCAGTATCATTTTTGAGTGCACAGCTCAACCCCAACTACATATACAGGCTTCATGAGACATCCAAATGTATAAGTAACGATCCCAAATTTTGATTTCCTGAGTATTTATCAACTCCAGATTTAACATTGTTTCTAACTTAAACTTAGTTTATGCATTACTTTAGTATCTAATAGAATTTGCAGCTTCCCATTTGAAATTTCAAAAGTTCAGGATGACATTTCTTAAATGCTCCCGAGATGGTGAAAAAAATATTTAGAGGGCTACTTGCCATATCTGTCTTGATATGAGATACCATACAGGGTCACCCAGACCCGAAAACCAGGTAACCAAAAGCCGGTTGTTCAAGCTGAGGCTGTTAGTCGACCTGAGTGTGGCGTCAGGTCGATGGGGTCTTTGACAGGAGCAGATTGAACGGAAGAGTTTGGCTTGACTGACGGGTATTAGACGTGGATGGACTCTGATCGAGGGATCGACCTCTGAGGTGGTACATGAGCTGAGGGGGAGGTGTCTCTACCTGGTGACGTGGGGGTTGGTCTTACAAGTAGATCGTCTAACAAGGAAAACCAAAGGATAAGAAGGAATTTAAGGCAACTTGGGCATCAAGGGCAGCAACTTGGGCAGCAGGTAACTCACTCCTATAAATAGGAGTGGATAGTTTCATTTAGACACTCCAATCTCTACACTCTCTACTCTTATATTCTCTCTACAACTTTATTGTTCATCGGCTTCTACACACACTGACTCAGGCATCGGAGACTCTTTGTTGGAAAACCCCCTTCTGGTGTTGAGTTATCGTAGGTGTGGAGGCCATTCGAGGTAGAAGAAACAATTTTCCTATCATAGCAGTTCGAGTAGAGACCAAGTGAAGCCCATCACTTTCACTATTAGTAGCGCTGCTTGGGACTCGTTCGAAAAGCCAAAAAATCATCCATGGCGAACGCAGCTCCTACCAAGCATCTTGCACCAAAACCTTTCTAGACAATTCTCCTAACCTTTCCCGCTGCTCCGTCGCCATCTCTGCCGCTGGTCGCCGACCAAAATGCTCCAATCGCAAAAGTTTTTAATCATCGTGTGGCTCTTCTCGCCATCATTCATCCCTCCGAATTTTAGGCCAAAACTCCGGCAGGAAGACTTCCAATTGTGTCGGTCAAACATTCTAGATCTAGAAAATTTTGGTCAACATTCGGCATTCATCTCTAATTTCCCGGCGACACGGGATGATCCATAGAAATTCGAGAATACCACTGGAATCCTCTCTCTAAGGAGAACCTTCGACAGGTCACCTTCATCGATCCTGCGCCGCCACCTCCGCTGTCGGTCAACAGACAAAGTGCTCCGATCACAAATTTTTTTACATCATTTGGTACTCTCGTCTACACGGTTCTCTCCTTAAATTTTCAGGCGACGATTCAGACCGGAAGGCCTCTAATTTCGCGGTCAACTGAAGCGGATCTACAAAAATTTCGATTAACCTTCAATTTTCAGTGATTCACGGTGGCTACCAAAAATCGGAGAAAACCACTGAAATCCTCTCTCCGAGGCGAACCTTCGACATGTCTTCTTCACCAGTCCTCCACCGCCGGACGCCGGCCAAAGAAGAAAGGTAATTTTTACCATAAAGATATTCGATTAAGAGATTGATAATAGATCATTTGGGTTTTTAAATTGAACACAAATCACTACGATGGTTTTTTTTTTTAACGAAACGATATAGATAATATGAACTCAAAGCCAAGCGAACAATGTTCGAATACAACGAGCAACACCCGAAAAAATAAATTGAGAGGGAGAGATGCCAGGAGAGAGAATTTTGAGCTGAAATAAATAAAAACTCATAAATTATAATATTATGGAAAAAAGGAAAGTATTAAAATGAAATAAAAGTAAAAAGTTGGTATGAATTTTTTCTAAATGCTTATAACATAAACTTTTAACATTTTAAAAAAACTCATCCATTCAAACAAAGACTTATGTAAATTAAAGAAGTTTATAAACTAAAATTAAATAAATTATAAGATAACTTATTTTTTTTGACGAAAAATGCAACAATATGCCTCCGAGATTCTGGAGTTAAACACTGTAACTTAAACCCCTAAAAAGGGCCGGCGTGACTTAACCCTTAAACCCTAGAGTCTCGTTACTTCTAGACTCTTCACTTGCGCTCATTTTAAGCATAAAGGACAACCAGAAACCAAATCCAATATCACTTGTGTACTGCGCCCTCTGTCCTCTCCAAAAGTCAACATTTTCTTCCCGTCTGCCTAGTTTTCCCTGCAGTTCATTCTGTTTTTCTCAGGCAGCATGTACCGCTTTGCAGCTAATCTTGCCTCAAAAGCCAGGTAATCAAGGACCCTTATTCGAACTATTATGTGTGTGCTTTTACTGTTATGCGCGACTGTTTTTAGTTAGTAGTCTAATTACACTCAAATTTCAATATTGTGCAGGGTTGCTGGAAACAGCAGCCAGCAGGTACTCTTTGAACTAAAAGACTTCAAATTTTGATTCCTAATGGATTTGGTTTTTCTGTTTTCAAATATAAATGACATTGCTATGATTTATATGTATTGGGATATGGGTTTTGGTGGTTGTTGCAGATTGGTAGTAGATTGGGTTGGAACAGAAACTATGCTGCAAAAGACATTAGATTTGGTGTGGATGCAAGGGCTCTGATGCTTAAGGGTGTTGAGGATCTTGCTGATGCTGTTAAAGTCACTATGGGTCCAAAGGTAACATTTTGTCACTGCTACTTCTTTACCATTGTGTGTGTGTGTTTGTGGTTGCACTTCACATCACTTAAGTTGCTAAAATTGACAATGTGGTGTAAAATTCTGTACTTCTTGGTGTCTTGTTGGTTTATATTTGATCTTCTATGTATTGCCAGTTATGGTGGCTTCCCTAGACTTTTTCTGGTCTGCCGTCCTCGGTTTTTGTTTATTTCTCCAATTTTGCTTTTGTATGTAGATTATGAATTAAGAAGTACTAGTACGATAACCGAGTACACGAAATTATATTTAAATTTAAATAATAATAACAAAAATTGTTTTAGTTTTTAAATACTTTTTTGAAAAATATATTACTCCTCTTATTTTTATTATTTGTCATTCTAGCTTAAGTAATCATTTGTTAAATAAATGTCGTTTTGGCTATTTTGTACATATTTTTCCATCATTACTCTCATCTAACTAATAAATACACTATATTTTTTTATATTTACTCTCATGTTTCCTCGAAACATCAATCTCTATCCTCAATAATGAGGGTTTATTGGCAAAACAAATATTCTTAATTATTGTGCAACTTCTCAAAACGACATTTATTAAAAATAGGAGGGAGTACTATTTATATTTGAATTGATATCGTCACTTAAACGGCTTACCATCTTATGTTATATAATTTTTTAATTTAAATCAGGTAACTACTTTGTAGTTTAAATAATTATTTTTTTTCGAATTAATATTAATAGGTAATTTAAAAACTCATTTAAAACTACTTTATTCAATATATAGATATATACTCTTATTTTATGAATTAAATTTATGCTATTAAAGAATGAAAATATGGAAAAGTAATACATGTATTAATTAGTTAAAAACTCATTTAAAACTATAGAATACCAAATTTATGGAATTATCTTAGGATACACTCACACAATAATATGATAGAGTTGATACACAAATTTATTGGGGACAATAAATTCATGGTAATGAAAGAGATATTTATAGGATGCAATAATGTAAGATGAAATAATTATTTATGGTTGATTTCAAGTCTGATTATGTTTCCAAATTTTTTATCCGAACCTAAATACAAAGCATAATAATTTGACACGTATGAATCCAAAGAGTGATTTATTGGTGATTTTTCTTCTTATAATAATTTTGAATTAATATATAAGGGGGTTTTATTGGTGATTTTTCTTCTTATAGGGGCGTAATGTAGTGATTGAACAAAGTTGGGGTGCCCCTAAAGTGACAAAAGATGGTGTGACCGTTGCTAAAAGCATTGAGTTTAAGGACAGGGTTAAGAACATTGGTGCGAGCCTAGTGAAACAGGTCGCCAATGCTACAAACGATGTTGCTGGTGATGGTAAGTTATTATTTCAAACCAGTTTTGCAAATTTCTTAAAGTGTAAATACATTTTTTATTTTTTTTTATCCTAAGTGTGTTTGAATTGTGTGTTTCAGGTACTACCTGTGCCACTATCCTCACTCGCGCAATACTCACTGAAGGCTGCAAGTCTGTGGCAGCTGGCATGAATGCCATGGACCTAAGACGTGGCATAACAATGGCTGTTGATGCAGTAGTTACAAACTTGAAAAGCAGAGCAAGAATGATTAGCACGTCCGAGGAGATTGCTCAGGTTTGATTGTGGTGAACTTTATTCAAATAATGTTCATTAAGAGAAGATAGAGCAGTGTTTTAATGAGTGCCGTGTGTCAAGTTTGGAAGAGAATGAATTCTAGATTACTTTCTGAGCCGGTGCTAGATGTTTCACCTATCCCTTTTCAACTATTAGTTATCTAATTTGGTTGTGCATCTATAGGTTGGAACAATTTCTGCTAATGGAGAAAGAGAAATTGGTGAGCTGATTGCCAAGGCTATGGAGAAAGTAGGCAAAGAGGGTGTTATCACAATTCAAGTATGTACACTACTCTTGATTTGTGTGATGAACCTTATGAAATTTGCATTCTGAATGATTTCTCATTCTTTTTATTGTTTTTATATTTTTGTGTTATTTCTCTGTTGTTCATATAGAAATTGTGAGTCTATGACTCCTATGATATTCATATATATATTTTTTTTTATTGAATTAGATGCCTGCAATATATAGGTCAGGGTAGATGCATAATTTTGTTATGTTAGTTTGAAATTTTGAATGTTCCATGCAATCAGGGTTATAAGACACTTGCTTAACTTAGGGCCTGAGGCCATACTTTGCTTCATATCTCTATTTTCGTTCTATTTTTGTGTGAGTAGACATCTTCCTGTAAAGAAAAGCTTTGTAATTATACGAGCCTGCTAATATATGACATGCTACTTCTTATATTTTACTTCCTGTCTTGACCTGTATAGTGCTTATGTTCTTATGTTCTTGGTAAAGTATTACTTTTTTACTTTTAATTGAGATATAAATGTGGTGTTCGCAGGATGGAAAGACACTGTTTAATGAATTGGAAGTGGTTGAGGGGATGAAGCTTGACAGAGGTTACATATCCCCATACTTCATTACAAATCAGAAAAACCAGAAATGTGTAAGTCTTAATTGGCTGAAACAATCTATACTTCCAATGAGTTTCTTGTATCTGATGCATGCCTGATATAGTTACTTTCATCTGTCTGCAGGAACTGGATGACCCACTCATTTTAATCCATGAGAAGAAAATATCAAGCTTAAATGCTGTTGTGAAAGTTTTGGAATTAGCTTTGAAGGTATATAACATTAAGTTAATGACCTTGACAAAAACATATACCTTTGGTTTTGAAATTATGAGCTCATTTACGGCCATGCTTTAGTTTCTCTAGTGATTCCTATTTGTCTTGTATATATGCAGAGGCAAAGACCTCTTTTGATAGTTTCGGAAGACGTGGAAAGTGAAGCTCTTGCAACTCTTATTGTTAACAAACTTCGAGCTGGAATTAAGGTATGTGGCTGCTTTTCCTGAATTTGGGGCATTTTCTTATCATTGGGTGATATTATTTCTCTGCCTGGTGCTTGACTTTTGCCATTTACATTAAAATTTTATGTTGCAGGTTTGTGCTGTGAAAGCACCTGGATTTGGTGATAACAGGAAATCTAATTTGCAAGATCTTGCTGTCTTAACTGGTGGCCAGGCAAGTGTATTTCCAAAGTCAACCTTTCCCCCACATATAAAGAAGTGCACATTTTATATGCTTTGTCTTTTATTTTAATAGGTTATAAGTGAGGAGCTTGGAATGACCCTTGAAGATGTCGAGTTGGACATGCTGGGCTCATGCAAAAAGGTTTGCTCAACTCTTATCTTTGCGAATGCTTGCTTTCAACTATAAAGGTCATATTCGGATATGTTAGTTGAAAAGATTTCATTACCAAAATGACATACCAAATTTCTCGCGGTTTTTCTAGGTTACCATCTCCAAGGATGATACTGTTCTACTTGATGGTGCTGGTGAGAAGAAATCCATAGAAGAACGATGTGAACAGGTTGACATTCCTTTCAACCATCGTCTCTCTTTCTTTCTCTCTCTAAATTGTTTGTTACAACTTTGTCTCATGTCTATTTTTCTGTACAGATTAGGTCTGCAATTGAATTGAGTACTTCTGATTACGACAAGGAGAAGTTGCAAGAAAGGCTCGCAAAACTTTCTGGCGGTGTAGCTGTCCTCAAGGTCTGTTTTTGTATTCTCAGCACTCCAAATTCAGGGCATTTGTATGTAGAAAAAACATAATTATTTAATATGGTAAGTTGATTTTTTTTTATTTTTTTTTCAGATTGGAGGCGCTAGTGAGGCTGAAGTAGGCGAGAAAAAGGACAGGGTGACTGATGCTCTAAATGCCACGAAAGCGGCTGTAGAAGAAGGAATTGTGCCAGGTAAGTAAAATAATAAAATTCTCACCCCAAAGATGAAAAAAATTTGTGCCAGCTAAGTAGTGTGCAATTGTCCAGGTGGAGGTGTTGCTCTGCTCTATGCTTCTAAAGAATTGGATAAGTTGCAGACTGCAAACTTCGATCAGAAGATTGGTGTGCAGATTATTCAGAATGCATTGAAGGCATGTTGCTACATTCTTAACTTACATGAACATCATAATTCTCTATAGATTATTTAATTTGATTAAAGAATGGTGTTTATATATGCAGACACCTGTTTACACTATTGCATCAAATGCTGGTGTTGAAGGTGCTGTTGTTGTGGGCAAGTTGTTGGAGTCGGACAACCCTGATCTTGGATATGACGCGGCTAAAGGTAAGTATATATGCAGGGGTTTGTGAAAAAATTCTTTAAAAATGATGATAAAGTAGTTTAATCCAATTTTCTGATTTTGGCTTCTAACTTGCACTTGTTTGAGCAGGTGAATATGTTGATATGGTGAAAGCTGGGATTATTGACCCATTGAAGGTTATTAGGACTGCCCTTGTCGATGCTGCTAGGTAAGCATTATGAGGAGTTCTTGTTGTTTTCTTTATGTTCCTTGAGATTTTGATGGAGGGGCTAATTTGGAAACTTTATGTTTTTAAAATTTTCAGCGTGTCGTCATTGATGACAACTACAGAAGCAATTGTGGTGGAGTCTAAGGACGAGAAGGTGGCCCCACCAATGGGCGGCGCCGGTGGCATGGGTGACATGGACTACTGAGGTTCTTTTTGACATTTTGATGAGTTTAGTTGAGGGAGCTGAGTTAATTCTATGTAATCATATTGGAGAATTCGATACAGATCTCCTTCGGACTCTTATAGGATCAGGTCATGTTACTGCTTTGAGAAGGGGACTTGCAACTCTTAGATCAATGATTTGCTTTTCCGATTGATTCCGAGTTAATTATGTTTCTTAATTGTCCTGTATAATTTTGGTGATGTAAGACATTCCTTATCATGACCTTCCCTTTAGGTCGGTCGGTTAAAAAGACTCAAGTGTTGGTTGGAATGGATCAGATGGGCTTGTTGAGCTTTTTTCTCCAAAATTTGTGCCTTTTCACCTTCAATACAACAACAACAACAACAACAACAACATAGTCTTTTCACCTTCAATGTACACTCGAATTGTAAGATCTTTTATGAAACTGACATCTTGAAATAAAATTTTATTCTCTTCTGTCATTTGTTTTAAAGCATCAGATTTGTTTTGCATCTCCATTTGGTGGTTCATTTTTTTTTGTTTTTTTTTTACTTCTATAGTTCCTCAAGAAATTTATTATTTGCTTTTTGCATGGTGTTGATGATCGAGATGAATCATCAAGAATCTTCCTTTTCTGTTTGACTTTCTTCATTCCAATAGGTTTTTTAGATGGAGAGCTAGCATACTGATTTGAGTTGTCTAAGTTTAGATAAATAGAAGAAATGTATGAGGATGCTTGTCGGGGAAACTCAAGATTGGGATTTTCTTACAATAAGTTATATGTGATAAAAATTTAGTGTATAGAATGAAAATGTTAAGATGTAGCTATTACAAACCATGTCTCTATGTTTTGACCCACCCCTCTCTATGTTTTGACCCGAAATGACTAATCTCTGCAAAGGTTCTCACACTTATCCACGGTCTGACCCAAAAATGACGGCTAAAGTACATATCCACGATCATTTGATAACTTATTGGGCGATAAACGAACACTTAAAATTATTTCCGTTCAGACGAGTTTGGCGAAAAATTGTTCCATAAATAGGGGCTTCCTATACACATGGAAGGTAAAAAAATAAAATAATAATAAAGCCCTCTCTCCTCTCATTCGGTTACAGGACCACTAAGAGCATCTTCAATGTAAAATTCTTCATTTTGTGTCGTATGGCATGGAGAATGAAAACTAAAAAATATGTCTCCAATGGTTAATGTTAATTGTGATATCATTTGGGATGTGTAAAATTTTAATTCGTTGAAGAAGATAAATAAATTAAATAAATACTCTAATATACAATAGAAGTTGTCTAGAAAGGCTTCTACATCTAGAAAGCCTTCTAGAATTTTTTCAAGTCACATAAGATTATTTGTGTCATGTAACAACAAAATAGAAAAATAGAAAGACTATTGGAGATGCTCTAATCTTTCCCGTTTCACAAAATAGGATGATATCCATATTTATCTTCAATCTCTTTTCTATGTTATCATGATGGTTTAATTTTTTCATTCTAGTTGTTTCTATTTCTTTTTTCTTTCATTAAATTTACTACTCTCTTTCATACACACATACCAATCTTTTATTTATATCTCTTCATAACACTCCCTCTCTTTCTATTTAATTATATTATTATATATTATTATATTGACTTTGTAAACCTATATAATTTATTTACTTTAAAAGATTATATTATTTATCTATTTTCTCTCTGTAATAAATTTAATTACACTTTTTTTTATGTACTTGAGTTTATTTTTAGTAGTCTTAATGTTTATATTTGATATATTTATTATGATCTCAAATTTGGTTTATGTTGGATGCATATTAGGCTTATAAATTGGAATATTTTAGTTCTATAAAATTGGTTGCATTTTGTTGGGTCTATATAAAAAATGAAAGATTTTTACTAAAATTATTGATATATATATATATATATAGGGTCACGCTCCGGTAAGAATGATGCTCAGTGAAAGAAATGAGAATATATCGTAGCCATTGGATCGGATGATCCAATGACTTATAAGAAAGCAGAAAATATATTATCATTAAGGTCATTAGTGTAATTTTTCACACCATATCTAAAAGGTGGGACCCAGTCTAAATTAATTCACCATCAACTAAACCCCACCCACCAGAAAATTAATGCACCTGCCATTAAATTATACCCCACCCCACGCCACGCCACCCCACACTTTCTCACACACACGCATGCACACACTGCACACACAACACGCCGGTCGTGTACCACCGGCAACTGTCCGCCGTCGCCTGCCGCCCGCCGCCACTGCTTTTATCTCACAAACAATCCACAAACGCGCAGGGACACAGTTACACCACCCATCGTCGCCGGAAAATTATTCCATTGCCGTCGCCGCTCCTCAATAGCCACCGTCGTACCATCACCACGGCAGACATAACCACCACCGTCGCGGAAACCATAATCCCCATAACATCCGTCACGACACGGCCCGCCATTGCCGCCGGCGTGGGGTTGAGAAACAATCACGACCAACGAGCTTCTAACCGTTAATGGCGTCAATCAGCGAAAGAGAGCTGTGGTATAGTGCCGCCGCGCCCGACGGCGCCGTCTTCATCTTCTTTTTGAGCGGGGGCGGCGACGTCGGATTGTTGACTGGTATGGAGGACCTAGATGGAGAAGATATTTGGGGGGTTTTTTTGTTGGAAATTAGATAAGTTTTTTTGTTGGAAATTAGATAAACATTAAGAACCTGGGTTTATTGCACTAAATCCCCCTGTATTATATAAAATCTGCGCGTTTATCCCTGGTATTTCAAAAATTGCGTCAGACCCCCTCGTATTAACTAACTTTTGCACGAATCCCCCCTCTCCGTCCAACTTCACAGCGCGTGCAGCACACATTCATGTAATGCGGCAATTATTCAAATTTTCATATATTTTTTATTTTAAAATTGAAATTTACTATTTTGCCCCTTGCTTGTTGGGCGAAAATTGATGCTTGGCTGCTCCTCATAGGATTCGAACTTAGGTCAAAACATCACTAGCCAAGACTTTAAACCACTGTGCCACTATCATTATATTGTACAAAATTAACACACATTTATTTAAAGCAACATGAACAAGAGGAAAACTTAATCAAACAAAAATAAAAATAATATAATCACAAACTAAATCATTATAATAAAATTTAATTGAAATAAAATAATAAAAAACTATATTAAATGTGAAGTTTGAAAATAATAAATGAATATATTACTATTTAATATAAAAATTAATGATAATTAAATTTAAATAAAATAAAAAAATATATAAATATTAATATATGTTTTTTTAGTTATGTAGTAACATAATATATATAAACAAAATAAATAAAATTAATTATAATAAAATAATAAATTAAATTTATTTATTATAAAATAAAATGATACTTCTATATATAATATATGATTTGTTTTTATTTCACTTATTTAGTTTTTATATTTTCTTACATATTTA
>BKCP01009070.1:741231-775590 GCA_008636005.1 Striga asiatica | reverse complement strand
TTCAAAACAATAGATTGTGCAATAATATAAGTTGCAATGCACGTTATTGTCTACGAAAGTGCACATTATTGTTTTTGCTGTTTTATTATTATAACTTTCCTAACAACAATAATGTAAAATATTTAAATATATATTTCATAATATAAATAAAAAATATTTCTATTATTTAGGAAAAATCAATTATTATAATTCACTTTTAGTTTAATCTGGAACAAACATTAAAAATGTATTGATGCAAGTGCACAAGAGTGTTATCTAAGACATAAATCGATCTAATTGAAATTTTTGAAGTTTTATATTTCATATCGGCTATCTATTTTGTTACTTTCCAAATATCAGTTATTTATATTAGATGTCACTTTATTTTTTTAAAAGAAAGAAATAATCGAACCATCCGAACTATATAAATTATTATTATTATTATTATTATTTCGAGTGCACAATAGTGTTAGACAGGTTGCACATAAATGACTATTAAATTGCACAATATCGCTTCGAAACTTTATATGTCGCTTCGATTATTTTTTTAAATCTTAAAATTTTAGTTATTACGGTTCAATGTCTGTTTTTTTTTTTAAATTTAATTATCAATATTTTTGTATTTATTAATTTTTTTAATAATTGAGTATATGATATTTAAACCATTAAGTAATTTATATTATAAATTATAATTAAAGTTCTTGAAAAAATTGCTAACGACTCCCATTAATTAACCTAATCTTAATAACATACCCACCCCAAATATATTCCATCCCCAAAAATCGAATTCACGATTGAAATCTCGTGAAATCAGTTTCATCCGGAAAAAAAAAAAATCTGGTCGTCGCCTCATGCTATCTTCAAATCGCCGCCCGGGTCGATTGTTAATTTGCCGGAGGTGCTCGATTCCGGCGGCAGATCGTGTCAGCCTTGGACATCTTAAATCGATGGGCGACACACAGAGAAGAGATGGACGAGCGAACGACATCCGCGCGAAAATTGACGTCGACGCTGGTGTTGGCTGGAGCAGCTAGATGTCGGTGGTGGAAAATTGCGGATGGTGGCTTTGCGGAGGCGATGTGGCTGTGTGGCGGTGGTGTGTTCGCGATTGTGGCAGGGCTGGTGGTGGTTGGCGTCGATGGCGGGGCTGGTAGTGTTTCGGGTTGGTGGCGGAGCTAGTGGTGGTTGGTGGTTGGACTGGTGGTGGTGTGGTGGTTGGGGGCGGATCTGGTTGGTGGCGGGCTGATGATGGTTGTCGCCGGTGTGTTGACGGTGGTGGTCGGAAGTCAGACGGCCATATGTGGAGTGGTGGGTGATTTTTTCGTGGCTTGTGTATGTCATATGTGTGTGTGATACGTGTATTAGTGTGTGAGAGATGGGGTGGCTTGGGTGGGGCCCAGTAGGTGAGATGGAAAAGCTGTAATGCCTAATATAACCTTATATAACCTTAATGAGTGGTCAAATGTCTATATTTAATGAGTGGTCAAATGTCTATATTTGACCCCAATATGAACCTTTAATTACTAAATTGCCACAATTATTTGACTAACATTGTCGAAGTTTCACTTGATCATTATCATTAACTTAATGAATTCAATAATTCAGATTCATTCTTATTTCTTTCATTATTTCTTATTATCATCATATGATCTCAACTATATATATATATATATATATATATTTATTTATGGGGCTAACACTATATTGACTTTTATTTCCATGTTTATATGTCCAGTTGTATGGATTATCTATGTTATATTTTGTATTCACACCATTATATTTTGATAATCTATGTAAATTAGCACTGATTTTTTTTTTTTGGTTGAATAAACATAAAATAAACATCAAAATGGGAAAAAATAATTCTTTTAGTAAAATAAACATCAAATAAATTGAATATATGAGATATTGTATATGATTATAAAATGTATGATTTCACTAGTTATATACAGTAGTCCATCAACTACATTTATAAAAACTTTAAAAAATCTAATAAAAATTTCCTCACCCGATCAAAACTATATTAACTTTTTAATCCAAATTCAAACCCACCAGAACAAAAATATAGTCTACAAGTTTTATAACAACGGGAAATAAATTGCTTTCTTTTGATTCGAGATCCGCATCTGGAAAAGAAACAATCTCCTCATCCGACCAGATATGGTTGTTAATACAGGGATAAAGAAAAGTGATAATAATAATGAGGAGAGAGAGATATAAATATAGAGCAATTAATCACCTATTTTGGATGTCGATAAGATAAGTACGTTATATAGATGGAATTTAAAACTATGATTCGTATATATGGGAGAGAGATTTTTTCTTCTCGTTCTGGGAGTAATTTTGTCACACTTCTCCATGTTTTGACCTGAAATGACCACTCTCTGTAAAGGTTCTCACACTCACCAAACTGACCGAAACCGACCAAGAATTTTGATTAATTAATATTCGGTTTAAATTGATAATTCGGTGAGTTTTGATTATTGAAATAGTATGGTTTGGTTATTTCGGTTTTCCTAATTGGGTTCGGTCCCCTTAGTCTACATGGGTGTTTTTAATAATATATAATATTATTTTTTTATTTTATTTATTTAATTTTCTTTATTCACGAATATAATAATAAAGTTGATTAAATAGCCTTAAAACAGTGGTAAAAAGCCTTAAAACTATCCACCCCGTGCATCATACGGGTTCTGCTCTAGTATACATTATTATAAGTTATAAGAAAATTAAAATAATTTTTACGTATTGAAAAAATAGCATTTCTTTTACTTCTTAATAATATAAATTATATTCTTTTTAACTTAAGTGCCAATTTCTAATATTCGCCATAATTATTCAACTTTACCATAAGGTTTTTAGAAATTAAATAATATATTGCAGTAAGGTGTAAGCAATGAAATATAGAGAGAAGTATTTTTGTGGGTATTTATTTATAACTAATGTTTAAAAATGTTAAATTTTAATATTTCCATTTATTGTAAACAGTAACTCTAAAATAAAAGTTATTTTATAACGTGAGAAATATGTTGTAATAATTTTTATCGGAGTAGAATCGAAAGATTCGAACACCGGGTCGTGTCTCAAGGAAGGTCAGCGGGATTATCTTGTACGTATATTCAATCACAAAAAGAGAAATTAAATCCTAAACACTCTAATTCAATTGGTTGGATTTGATTATCAACTACGAGATTAACCACGAAAAATTCTCAAACAAGGTAATTCCGATCTCACCGCACAAAGCACAATTCAAATAATGATGAAAGGGACTAGGGTGTCGGGGACAATCGTTTCCGATTCTCAATACATTAAGTAACAATCAATCACTCGGCTAAAGACCACGAAATACTACTCATTCAGAGATTCATTCTCAATAACTCACGTAACAAGAGAATAAACGTAAATGAACAATAATCGAATCAATTAGCACATAGATAATACGTCTCCGAACAAGTCTATTCTAAACGAGCCTAGATCGATCAATTCCTCCCCTTTCGGTTCTAAAATCGATTTAGTGGATTAAAATGGTGATCAACCAATTCAATCCTGGGTTTAACACAACTCGAATAGATTGAGCAATTCAATAATCACACAAACGAAATCGAACCAGAACAATTATCCCCTAGCCCTAGTTAACGAATTTAGCTACTCATCATCAATTCAACATCAACATCAATATCAATCAAAGCCATCATCATCACAGATAAAATGAAATAGAAAGCTTACGATTAAATATGAATCCAATGTCGAAAAACAACGAACAATCCAAATCCACAAGTCGAATCTTGGTGTTTTCACAATCCAAGATCGAATTCCAATCAAAACTAAGAGAAAAATCAGTTCTGGAGTGAAAAAGTACGAGAGAATAATAAAACCTAGAAGGAACCTCCCGAAAATCGGATCTAAAATCCGTACTTATTTTTCTGCACGTCGCGACCTCCGCGGCCGCGACCACTCCTCTGCGGCCGCGGTGAAGGATTTCCGCGGCCATGACGATACTCGAGGTCGCGACATCTTCATGGCAGAAACGGAATTGTCGGGAACCTCGCGGCCGCGACATCACCTCCGCGGCCGCGGTGAAGGATTTCCTGCACAGCAAAAACGTTCTCGGGTTCGTGTTCTCGCATCCGGACATGGAATTTAATCTCGTCTTTTCCAATTCGACCCCAACTCATCCATCTAGATGGTAATCCCTGCATGGCCACGCACCACGCTACCTATCCTGCACATCACCACCGACAAGAAATACGGAAAACCGGGAAAAACGAACAAAAAGACCAAAAACGACTAAAACAAAGGAAATGCACGAAACGACTCAAAATGGACCAAGAACCAAAGAAAAATACCTAAGGAGGGGAAAAATAAGCATAAAATAAACAAGAAAAACATGACGAAAGTGGAACGAACAACTCCCCCACACTAAAACCTTTGTTCGTCCCGAACAAAGAAAAGAAGAGAAAGAGAAGAAAATAAAAGAACACAAAATAAGCAAACGAGAGTGAACAATGGTTTCAAACAAGGAAAGTCTCAAATTGATCAACTAAGCTGAAAAGAATTCCGATGACCACGAGAACACACCTTGACCATGAACTCAATCACTTGATAACACTAACTCTCGAGTACGGAGATATGATATAAATGTCTCACTCAATTTCTTCCAAAAATAAACGACAGGAGCACTCAAATTGGTCATCAGTCAAATCAATCATATGCTTGCCTATCGTCTAATCTCTACTCTAAATCAACCAAATTAATGAGACAGTGAATCAAGAGGACTTCTAGGGACGTAATGTAGGCTTAATGGATCGGGTAGGATAAATATAGGTCAATTGGCTCAAATATAAAACATCACAACTCAAACACTCGACCATATCAACAACTCCTCCGGCCTCAACCGGTTTCTCAAACCTTCACAAAAACCAACATGCTCCCACATTATNCGATACCACAAGTCACAATTGCGCCAATCATCACCACCCATTTTCCAACATCATCAACACGGGGTCAACAACGAAAATAAGAATTACGGCTCAAGGGGTGACTAGCGAAAATTATTCTCGAATGAAGAAAAAAGGATATACAAATAACAAGGAATGCCTCAATCATGTTCACCTATCACAAATTCAATCGACTTATTTCAAAGCAGACTCAAGGCAAGTTCTGATTTATTAACGTTCAGACCAATATCTCACAAGAAATGAATACGGCTCAAATCTCACCGGGTATATATATATGAGTGATAATCAAAGCAACCAAGCCACACATCAAAATATGCCACTCAAGATCATCATCACATCTTCCCAACGTCATCAAACAACCATAAACCAAACTCGAAGTTTACCAATGTCCACCTCAAAAGAACAAACAAACGTAAACTAGACTGGTCCACGCAACAGAAAAGAACATAAAAGCAAACCTAAAAAGAAAACCTAGACCTAATCCACCACATAGTCGCATAAGCATGTAAAACTTCCCCACACTGAAAATCAGACAATGTCCCCATTGTCGAGTCGCGGTGAAGGAGAGTTAGACCATATAATAAACCAACGAAAAAATAGAGAAGCTATACACAAATAAAAGAGAAAGAGAAAAAGGGAACATACAAAGCACAGTGACAAGTCACTGTGCAGCCGGAGGTGATGGTGGCAGGTAAGGCTGACTGGGTCCCGAACTCCAACGGGTGTCCCACTGAGTGAATCTCTGATCCCAACTGTCCATCCGAGCATCCTGCTGGTCCTGTCGCTCGCGAATGGACCGGAGACCACCAGCGAAGCTATCAAAGTGCGTGCCCATCTGAGTCCAGTGGGTCTGCTGCTGGGTCTCCCAATGGTCCCACTGAGTCTTCTGCTGGTTCTCCCAGCTGGTCCACTGTGTGCTCTGTCGGCTTTCGAGATCAGCCCATCTGCCGTCCTGGGCATCGAAGCGATCGTGGATAGAGCGGATGTCGGCTGTATACTGAGTCTGAAATGTGGTCCACCATTCCGGTGGCTGCTGTGGAGGGATCTCAGGGTGTGGGTTCGGGTTTGGCGTCCACGCGGGTGGAGGCGGAAGGAAATGGTCATCGTCGACATCCATCTGCTCATTCTCGTCTCCCGCCGTTGATGGCCGAGATGACCCTGCCTGATTGGAGTTAGGCTGATTCTGCTGGAGCTTTTTAAAATAGGTGTCGTAAGCATTACGCTTCGTATACTCCTTAGCTGTTGTCCGGTCCTTAATAAGGTCAGCCTGCTTGTGCTCATTATAATTGATACATCGCATCTCAGTCCCCATGTAAACGGTAGGCTTCTGGAGTGATTTCGAAGTGGTGGGCGAGTGCGGTAACAAAATGCCCAAGTGCCGGTGTTCCACGCCGAGTGAGGGCAATCTCCTGGAAGGTGTTCTGTAGGAAGGTCATAGAACACACCCGCACTCCGGCACGCATCGCCCAAAGGAAAGAAAGCTCGACCTCACTGACTTTATTCGTCTCTTTTTTTCCAGAAATATTATAGCAGATGAACCGATGCACAACGGCAGTGGCCAGGTCCTGGATAAGCCCGTTAGACATGCCGGCTGAATCCCAAGTCGTATGCGGGGAAATCTCGGCCCAACTCCTCTTGGCGTCGAAGTCGATGGCCTTGTGTCTCGTACCGGCCATGGTGAAACCGCAAACTTTCTTCATCACGGCATTGTCCACCGTGAGATCCTTCCCCTTAAGCCGACAAGTGAAGTACTCGTTCCCATCGGCGAGAACGAATGAGCTGAAGAACTCAAGATTAAGGGTTCGATGCGACCTCTCCTCAATTTTGGTGTAGTCGGTTAAGTTTAAGACATTGAGGTACTTCATCACGTCCTCCAGAATGGCCAAGTCTTTCAAAAGGTCCCAATTCACCGCCTTCGGTCTCACTACTTCTTTTTGCGAGAGACGGGCATAAATTTCGCCCTCCTTCCTAGAATAAATCGGGAACGGAGCACCGTATTGGTCCGAAAGGTCATCTCGGTTACCATCCGGAGGGGCATCTCGAGAGGAGGATTCGCTCGCTTTGCGCTTCTTAGCCGGTTCGTGGGTGGTTTTCTTCTTGGTGGGACGAACCGGAGTCTTGCCCATTTGAACGGTCCAGCGGGCAATATGTCGAACACGTGGCGTGCGGTACTTTGAACTAAAGAGCTTGTGAATAATTCGAGATTGTAAATCCCGGAGCATGCCTTCTCACTCCTCAACAAACAACGCACTTTAAGTAGAGTAAGCAATCGTACCTTTGTGCGAGAAGTCGGGCCGGAAACGGACAAACCACGACCTAGGTATGAAGAACAAGTGTTGGACGGAATGTGTACCGCTAGGACTCGTGGTCGGAGGTCGCCAGATGACTGAGGAGGGGATGGCCGGAGGGAACGAACGCCGGAGAAACTCGCCAGAGAGACGACGGCGACGGTGATGAACTCGGGGTATGAGGTGACCTAGGGTTCCCGAGCTCAATCTTGAATTAGCCGGTGAAGTTCTTGAAAAAATCACGAACGAGGAGCCTGTGATTGGGATGACAACTTTCTGAAATGATTCAAGGATGCATGAGAGATTTGTGTTCGAGGGTGAAGTTTGGGAAAAAACGGTCGTAAGATGTTGAAAAATGAAGGAATGCCCGAGAAAGTTCATGGCCTCAAAGTATTGCTCAAGGCCAAATAGAAAGTTCTCAAATCTGTTGAAAAGAGGGTTTAAATCGCGTCCTCCGCGACCCGCGAATTCCTGTGGGTCGCGATTTTTTTTGTTCGCCGCGGCCGCGACCACCCCCGCGGCCGCGAGATTTTTTACGCTGGACTTGGGATCTCTGGACCTAAAAACATCATCGCGGCCTCGGTGAAGAAATGTTCCGTGGCCGCGACCCTACTCCGCGGTCGCGATAAACCTCCGAGGCCGCGAGAATTTTCCTGCAGAATCTGATATCTGGGACCGGAATAATACTCCTCCGCGCCCGTGGCTAAGAAAAGCCCCGTGGCCCGCGGCGACAATTTTTTTTTTATATATAAATAGAAATATATATATATATATATATATATATATATATCTAAAAAGTACAAAAATGCTCAGTTTAAAGCCGGGAGCTCGGCACCAATCGGAATCAAGGATACAGTGGGTCGCCGAGACTGATGGTCTTGACATGTTTCTTCCCGAATCCTCCTTCAAAGTACGGCTTCACCCGCTGTCCATTGACTACAAACACATCATCATTCGCCAGATTTCAGAGTCGGACAGCTCCAAAAGATAACACTTCATCGACAAGGTATGGGCCACTCCATCTTGACTTGAGCTTTCCCGGAAAGAGACGAAGTCGGGAGTTGAATAAGAGAACTTTCATACCGAGCGCTAGGTTCTTTCGGACAATGGTCGAGTCGTGAAGCTTTTTGACTTTGTCCTTGTAGATTTTGGAGTTCTCGTAAGCCTCGTTCCTCAACTCCTCAAGTTCTGACAGTTGCCATGTTCGCTCCCGTCCGGCTGCTTCAATATCAAGATTCATCTGCTTAATTGCCCAAAAAGCCTTGTGCTCGATCTCGACCGGAAGGTGGCTGAAATTCATCATATTTTCATACATTATGAGTGATATATTGTGATATTTGGCCATGATTATCGTGTGATTGTGCACCATTTCGTTTTATTTATTAATCTATGATAGAGGTGTTTTTGTCGTTGGTTTTGCAGGAAATATGCCCGGAAATGCGTTGGAAATGGAATCGGGATGAAAAACGGCGAAAACGAGTGCAGAAGAGGTCACACGACTCGTGTGGATAGTGACACGGGTCGTGTGGGTTGAGGAAATTAGAGACACAGCTACGGCTTTTTCACACGAGTCGTGTGGGTTGAGACACGGGTCGTGTGACCTCACACGACTCGTGTGACCCGGTCGTGTGAGTGCTTGTGTGAGTCTGGGAGTTTGCCGAAAATTTGAGAAAAGTCACACGACTCGTGTGGCATGTGACACGACTCGTGTGACGCGCAGACCAAATTTGCGGGGAATAGGATTCTTGGGCGACTTCTTCCTTTTTTTGACCCAGAAGTGCCCTACAGTATAAAAGAGGCCTTAGGAACTCGTTTTTGGGACTTTTGACACCATTGGAGGACTAGAGAAAGCACGAAACACACGAGGAATTCGAGGAAGTCAAGATTGAAGATTCGGGAACTAACGGCGACAATAGTTCTTCTTTCTTTTCTCTTTTACTTCTTCATTGAAGTCATGAATATATTTATTTTGGGTTTTGAGAATATGTTCAGTAGCTAAACCTTTTAGGGATTCTTGGATTTGCGAGTACTCGGATTATTTTATGAAGTGATTTTGTTTATTCATTCCGGTTTATCATTCGTTTATCAATTTCTTGTGCTTTTATCAATTGTGTGAATATAGGGCCCGTATTTATGCATATTTGTGATTGACTTGAGACCGAGAGGAGATAGTTGATTGCTAGAATTGGGAAATTCATAACGTAAGAGACTAAACAGACCGAGAGGTTGATAGAATCTTGCGAGGGAACTAAAATCTTAGGTTCTTATGGGAGTTGATTGTTTATCTTGAGACCGAGAGGAGATAGATAACAATTAATATCTACGATTTAACTTGTTCGAGAGAAAGGTGTAAATTACTTTAGCGATTATCCCTACGAATGGTAAAATTAAATAAGGTTTGATTGAATAATTAATCTTTGCTAGAATAATCCCGAGGAAAGCATAGCCTAGAATCTATTTTCTCATTCTTGATTTATCTTAGAACAAGCCTTCATTAGTGTTAGGATTTATTTTGCAATCATTCATTAGTTTAGAATTAAATCACCATATGAATTTACATTAGACTGAATAATATTTAACCGTTTACATTTTTGATACTTAGTTATTTTGACAATAATCTCTGTGGAATACGACCTTGCTCACCACTCACTACAGCTATACCGTACACTTGCGGATAGTGAAAATATTTTGCGAACAAGTTTTTGGCGCCGTTGCCGGGGATTGTTTTGTTAAAATTAATTAATATTAGAAGAAGACGGGTAGATATTACTTTAGTCATTTTTGTTTTTGTTTTATTCTTTGGTTCCTAACTGCACCCTTTTTGGTTTGTGTGTTTTGACAGGTACGTGCATGATCACGAGGTCTAGTGGGAGTTCACCCGCAAAATTTAACCCCGAGATTGAAGCTAGTTGCCGAAGGAATAACGCAAACCGGAGACTACAACAACGACTGAGAGGTCAATGGAGGAACAAGGTGAAGAGAGGTACAGACAGCTCCAAGAGCAACTGGCAGAGCTACAACGCCAGCTAGCCGAGCAGCAGGCTCAACAGGAGACAGGACCACCGGTACGGAGCATCTTCCAACCTCAAGCTGACCAAGTATATGGAGGAGGTCACGGGCCGAGAATTGCTGCTAATACTTTTGAGTTGAGCCCGTCCTTGATTCGTATGGTTCAGCAAGAGCAGTTTGGGGGAGGTGCTATCGAGGACCCGAATGCGCAACTGGCGCAATTTTTGGAGATATGCAGTACTGTGAAGTACAATGGAGTCCCGGAGGATGCTATTCGCCTCCGCCTTTTCTCTTTTTCTTTTAGAGATAAGGCGAAGGTTTGGTACAACTCTCTGGAAGCCGGGACAGTGACATCGTGGGAGGAAATGCGTCAGAAATTTCTCTTGAAGTTCTTCCCACCGAGTAAGCTGTTGAGCCTTCAGACGGAGATCACTCAATTCAAGCAACAAGATAACGAACCTTTATATGAGGCTTGGGAGCGCTACATGCAACTCCTTCGGACGTGCCCACAGCATGGTTATTCGGAGGAGCACCAGATTTGCTACTTCTACAATGGATTGAGTGGCCCGATGAAGGCCATGGTGGATGCCTCAGCTGGAGGTGCTCTATTGGGAAGGCGACCAAATGACGCAAAGCGGATTCTTGAGGAGATGGCTTCGAATAGCTATCAATGGCCGGTTGAGAGAACTATGCTTAGGAGGGTCGCGGCGACTAATGAGACGGACTCAGCGTCATCTATTGCTGCTAATGTAGTGGCATTGTTGATGAATAACTTGCAAGGAATAAAGACTGAGAGTGTAGGAGTTGGAGAACCGGTCGAGGACGTGAATTATGTGAATAATCAGAATTTTGGGAATTTTCGAGGGCCTCAAGCGGGCAACACTTATTACCAAGGCAACCGGAATCACCCCAATCTCTCGTATGCAAATCCGAATAATGCTCTACAGCCACCTCCGGGATTTTCGGTGACCAATGGGGTCATCAACGAGCCGAAGAAGCCGGCACTCGAAGATACGCTTGCCTCATTCATGACTAGCACGCAATCATTTATGAACCAGACGCAATCGTTTATGACCCAGACACAACAATTACTGAGTGCGAATGAGGCACGAGTTGCGTCAATGGAGAATCAACTGAAGTCGGTGGAGCAGCAGATTGGGCAATTGGCCATGGCAGTAGGGAGTCAACATCGCCAGGGACAATTTCCGAGCAACACAGAGGTGAATCCGAAGGAGCAATGCAAAGCCATTCGTCTGAGGAGTGGCACGGAATATGAGAGCCCGAGGATGCCGTCTGATGAGTCGGGAAAAGTCGTGCATGAGGAAAGCAAGGAAGAGGAAGAAGTTGAGGAAGTAATAGTGGAGCCCCCAAAATCGTCAATTACAGGGGCTGAGAAGCCAATATCTACTTCTAACACTTCTACTCCTAATATTCCTTCACCTTTTCCTCAACGTTTTGCAAAGAAAAAAATTGACGAACAATATGCCAAATTTCGTGAAATATTTACTAAGGTTCAAATAAATATTCCTCTTGTTGATGCATTGCAGGAGATGCCCAAATATACCAAGTTCTTGAAGGACATGGTATCTAGGAAGAAGAAGCTCAAGGCGTATGAGAAGGTGAATTTGACGGAGGAGTGTAGTGCTATGATCCAAAAGAAGATGCCTTTCAAACGCAAGGATCCCGGGAGCTTCACAATAGCATGCATCATAGGAGGAAAGCGATTCGGGAAGGTGTTGTGTGACTTGGGGGCGAGTATTAATCTCATGCCATTATCCATTTTTAAGAGGTTGGAGATTGAGACGATTAGGCCCACGACGATTGTATTGCAAATGGCGGATAGATCCTTGTCTTATCCAAAGGGGATTGTGGAAGACGTATTGGTGAAAGTCGAGGGGTTTATCTTCCCGACTGATTTTGTGGTCCTTGACATGGAGGAGGATAAGGAGGTTTCGCTAATTTTGGGTCGTCCGTTTCTTGCGACCGGGGGAGCATTGATTGATGTGAAGAATGGCGAGCTTACTCTCCGAGTTGACGACGAGAGCATCACATTTTCCATATATCAGACGATGAAGAGTAGTGATGAGAATGGTGAGATCGAGGAATGTAAAGTGATTGAAGTTGTCGAGGCTTCCTTCGACAATGACATGATTACTTCCTCGTCTAAAGACCCTTTTGATCTATGTGTTCAAAAATCATTATTTGCTTCTTCTTCGTTTGATCCTTTTCAAGAAAAATTATTTAAATGTGTTAATGTGTTGGATTATTGTAGGGAAATCCCGAAGAGGGAAGCTGCATTTTTGGAGTTGAGACGAGATGAATCGGGAGGAACTACAAGCCAAGGAGAGAAAAAGGATGGAGTCCCGAAGTTAGAGTTGAAGCCTTTACCGGAGCACTTGAAGTATGCATATCTTGGAGAGAATGGCACATATCCAGTAATCGTTTCTTCTTACCTTTCTAATTCGGAACTTGAGAGATTATTGAGAGTCTTGAGAGGGCATAAGTCGGCGATTGGGTGGTCGATTGGTGATTTAAAAGGTATTAGTCCCTCTATTTGCATGCATAGAATTTTTCTTGAGGATAATTATAAGCCATGTGTTCAAAATCAACGTAGGCTAAATCCAATTATGCAAGAAGTAGTAAGAAAAGAGGTCCTTAAATTGTTAGATGCTGGGATAATTTTTGCTATTTCTGATAGTGAATGGGTTAGTCCTACACAATTTGTGGCTAAGAAAGGGGGGATGACTATTGTGAAAGATGAGCATGATGGTGTGATAGCTACTAGGCTTTTGACGGGTTGGCGTGTTTGTATTGATTATCGTAAATTAAATGCCGCTACTCGTAAGGATCACTTTCCTTTGCCTTTTGTGGATCAAATGCTTGATAGGTTACCGGGGTATGATTTTTATTGTTTTCTTGATGGTTATTCCGGATACAATCAAATTTTGATAGCTCCGGAAGACCAAGAGAAGACGGCTTTTACATGTCCTTATGGTATTTTTGCTTATCGTAGAATGCCTTTTTGTTTATGTAATGCTCCTGCTACTTTTCAAAGATGTATGATGGCTATTTTTCATGATTTGATTGAGAATATTATGGAGGTATTCATGGATGATTTTTCGGTGTTTGGTACTACATTTGATAATTGCTTGGCTAATTTATCTCGAGTTTTGCAGCGATGTGAAGAAACTAACCTTGTTTTAACATGGGAGAAATGTCACTTTATGGTGAAAGAAGGTATAGTTCTTGGACATCGGGTGTCTTCTGCCGGACTCGAGGTAGATCGGGCAAAAATTGTTGCCATTGAAAAACTTCCACCTCCTACGAACGTGAAGTCGGTAAGAAGTTTCTTGGGCCATGCGGGATTTTATAAGAGGTTCATTCGTGATTTTGCTAAAATTGCTAAACCTCTTAGTGTCTTGTTAGAAAAAGATGTTACATTTGATTTTAGTGAGAAGTGTTTGCAGGCTTTTGAGACTTTGAAGAAGGCCCTTGTTAGTGATCCTATTTTGATTGTGCCGGATTGGGAGCAACCGTTCGAGTTGATGTGTGATGCTAGTGATGTAGCCGTGGGGGTCGCTTTGGGCCAAAAGCGAGATAAGCTCTTTCGAGTGATTTACTATGCCAGCAAGACGTTGGATCCAGCTCAAGTGAATTACACGACCACAGAAAAGGAGATGCTAGTAGTGGTGTATGCGTTTGACAAGTTCCGACCCTACCTTGTTGGGACAAAGTCAATCGTATTTACTGATCATGCGGCGATTCGACACCTCATGGCGAAGAAGGATGCCAAGCCAAGATTGATTCGATGAGTGCTCTTACTTCAAGAGTTTGATCTAGAAATCCGGGGCCGAAAGGGATGCGAGAACGTGGTGGCGGATTATTTATCTCGGTTGGAGGGCCCGGTTGAAGGGGATGATCGTTTGGTCCCCATTAATGAAGATTTTTCGGATGAGCACATGATGCATATTCGAGCCCACCTACCTTGGTACGCCGACTTTGTGAATTATTTGGTGTCGGGTGTACCACCTCCGGATTTATCCTATTATGCGAGGAAGAAGTTCTTTCATGACGTGAAGTTCTATTATTGGGACGAGCCTTATTTATTTCGGAGGTGTGCAGACATGATTATTAGAAGGTGTGTTCCCGAAGAGGAATGGGGAGAGATAATAAAGCAATGTCATTCATCACCGAGTGGAGGTCACTTCGCGGAAAACCGAACCGCCATCAAGGTGTTGCAGAGTGGCTTTTACTGGCCGTCTATTTATAAGGATTGTCACCGGTTTGTGTTAACATGTGACCGGTGCCAACGGACGGGAGAAATTTCTAGGCGAGATGAGATGCCCCTTACCAACATCATTGAGGTGGAACTTTTTGACGTATGGGGGATCAATTTTATGGGGCCTTTTCCCATGTCTTATGGGTTCAAGTACATTCTTTTGGCGGTGGACTATGTTTCGAGATGGGTAGAGGCGGTGCCGACCAAGACGAATGACGCTAAGGAGGTTCTGAAATTTTTGAGAGTGAATATCCTTACACGGTTTGGGACTCCGAGATCATTGATTAGTGATGGTGGGTCGCACTTTTGTAATAGGTGGCTTGGAAGTCTCCTTGCCAAGTATGGAGTGAAGCATAAGGTGACGACAGCGTATCATCCACAAGCCAATGGGCAAGCCGAGTTGGCTAATCGGGAGATCAAGCAAGTGCTCGAGAAAGTTATTGGGAGTCGTAAGGATTGGGCGAAACACCTCAATGAGGCGTTATGGGCGTATCGAACGGCATACAAGACTCCCTTAGGTATGTCTCCATATCAATTGGTATTTGGAAAATCGTGTACGCGTTGAATTGGAGCACAAGGCGTACTGGGCTATGAGGAAGATTACTCTCGACTTTGAAAAAGCCGGGGTTGAAAGGAGGTTGCAACTTAACGAATTGGACGAGTTTCGAACGGTGGCTTATGAGAGCTCTCGCATCTATAAGAAGAAGACGAAGAGATATCATGACAAATTGATACGGAAGCGAGAATTTTCTGAACGTGATCAAGTTCTACTCTTCAATTCGCGGCTCAAGCTCTTTCCGGGTAAGTTCAAGTCGAGGTGGTCGGGACCGTTCGTGATCACGAAGATGATGACCAATAGAGCGGTGGAATTAACAGTAAGTGACGGCACTACATTCGTGGTGAATGCCCAGAGGATCAAGCCATATTTCAGCCCAGAACAAGTCAAGACGATCTTCAACGTCTATTTGAACGACTAACGCTAAGCAGGTACGTCGTCTAGCTAAAGACGTTAAATTAAGCGCTTTTTGGGAGGCAACCCAATGTTTAGTGTATAATTTTTTCTTTTAGACTAGGCTTATTTTCGTTTTTATTCATATATAAAAAATAAAAAATAAAATAAAAAATCCAGGTCCACACGACTCGTGTGTTCATTCACACGACTCGTGTGGGCCTGGGGAAAAAAAGTACGATTTTTCATTGTTGCTCTCGGCTTTTTCACACGGGTCGTGTGTACCGTGACATGGGTCGTGTGTTGTCACACGAGTCGTGTGGTAGAGAGACACGGCTCGTGTGGACCTGGGAAGAAACCTGTTTTTTTTTGTTATAGGTTCGGCTTTTTGACACGACTCGGGTGGATGACGGACACGACTCGTGTGGACCTGGGCGAAAATTTAGTCGTTTTTTTTTACGATGACACGACTCGTGTGGCTTCTGGGACACGAGTCGTGTGGACTGCCAGATACGATTTATGCTCTTCTTCCTCTCACTTTATTTCACACGACTACTCATTATTTTTTCTCTCTCTCGACCGTTTTCTCTCGTCTCTGTCGCTCTTGCCGATTTTTGTTCGTGATTTTGCTCGCAATTTGTCACAAAGTCACATATACACACCACCTTATCTCTTATTGACGGATTTGAGCAATTAAAAGTTGGGAAATTCGGTGTTCTTGAGCTAGGGTTTGCCTAATTTGGGTCTTTCGCGAAATCATCGATTAAGGTACGAATTCTCTTATCTTATCTTGTAATTTCGCGATTTGAAGGTTGAATTGAGGTATGATTGGTGAGTTTTGAGTATTATTGTGATATTAGGGTTAAGAACTAGTTTGGGAATTTCATCGAGCACCTTGTATGCGGATTTTATTTGATGATTTTGCCCTCTTTTTCATATGAGTGATGTTCTAATTGTTTAGTATGAAGAATGGGGTGATGTTGGGCATTTAGGTGAATTATTCTTGGGCTTGTTTGCATATGTTCTTGCCTTAGTGATATTTTTGTGAATTTTGGATGATTGGGAAAAGGACTTATAGGAGAGTTGTTGATAATTGTTGAAATTGTGTTGAAATGTTTGGAGTGAAGGAATTGGAATATGTGGAATTTTTGGAGACGATTTGGGACTATTGTTGAATGTCGAGTTGATATGATATTTGGGGAATTTTTGTTGAAATTGCTTGGGCTAACTATTGTAGTTTGATGATTTTTCTTGAATTATTGGTGTGCATTTTCGGTGTTGAAGAATTGAGGTAGATGTTGATTGTGGAGATACTATGTGGTTATTGATTATGGTAGAGTTGATGTGATATTGATGACTAGGTTGGTGACTTTTTCATGAAATATTTGTGATATTGTTTGTGATTTGATGATTTTTGAAATTGAAGGAATTGAGCTATGTGGTGATTTAGGAGATGGTTTGTCGTTGTTGAATTTTGTTGAGTTGATGTGGCTTTGTGAATGTTTGTTGATTATTGGTGATGTTGAAGTTGATATATTGCATTTTGCAAATGTAGGTGCGAGAATGAATACTCGTAGTCAAAGTGGCAAAGGCCGTGGACGCGGGGGTTCGGGTGTGACACCGCGTGCGAACCATCCATCGAATCCACCACAGCGCGAGGATGTCGAGGTCGAAGCAACTCCCGGGAGCGAGTTGGGAGTTGTACTGCAGCACGACTGGCAGAAAGCGAGATGGACCCGACTCGCGAAGATGGCTATCAAGCCAACTCGTTATCCGGACGTGGCCACCGAGCGAGTGCTCGGGATACGTGAGGCGGTGGTGCCTCTTATGGACCGACTCGGGCTAGCGAGGGCCTTTGAGACTCGTCCGGCGACGTACAAGAGAATGGTGCTCGAATTCTTCAGCACCTTGAACAAGACGAAGAAGCCCATGTTGGTTCAGTTCGAGAAGCTCACCTTTCAGTTGGACAACCGGCAGTGGAGCCTCGACGAAGAGGATCTCGCGAGATGTTTTAGTGGAGGGGTTTTGTACGTGGATACCGAACACTACGACGTGACTGATTTTTGGCGGTCCATTATTTTACCCTCCGGAGTTGGTGCTCTCGATTTCACGCGTGGGGCGGTGAAGGCCGCAGACATACGCAACCCGGTGCTCCGCTACATGCACCGGGTATTGGCGAGTACGGTGTTCGCACGTCGGGAGAGCGGTAATATCACGAAGGCCGAAGTGTTTATACTTTGGGGTTTGATGACGGGGAAGAAGCCTGGGATCGGACGTTTGGTAGGCGACCATCTGCTCCGCCTGAGCCGGGCGGATACGGATGTCATCCGGTGTGGTGGACTTGTGACGATGATTGCCGACCACCTTAGGATTGACCACACTGATTGGGAGCTGGTCCCGGGACCGGACGTGTTGAACTTGTCGGCCCTAGTAAACATGGGCTACTTGAAGACGGACATGAGCTATAACATGGTCTTCTTACAGAAGGAGGGCGACAATTTCCCGTTACCTTTCCCACAGTTGAGTGGAGTCCACCGCCTGGAGAATTGGCAGATGGACACCGCCGAGCATCGACGGGTTCTGGCAGAGAGACGACCTGTGGGGTCCCTCCGGAAGCTCGCTCCGCGGCCTACTATCTATGACCGGGCAGCCCAGAATGAGGAGGAGGATGAGATGGCCGCATTTGAGGGCAAAGATGAGGGAGCCCTTGTGAGGTACGAGGGTGACGGCGAAGTGCCCGAGCAACCGGTAGGAGAGGACAGACCGGAGTCCTCACGGGCAGCTGAGCAGCAGCAGCAGAGGCAGAGGCGTCGACGTCGAGAGCCGGATATGGAGGAGAGGGTGATGATGCTCGAGCGAGAGATGCGCGAGCTCAGGATAGACGTGGGGTATGCGGGATGAGAACCGTGCGTCTGCGGTCCGCCTGGAGGAGCAGATGAACAGCGGTTTCCAGCAGCTGTTCGATTGGATGCAGAGACATGAGAGGAATTTTCCCCCTCCTCCGCCGTGATTTTCAGGAAGTTAGTCCCCTAAGATATACCACTTTTTCTTCAAATTTGTTCTTTCTCGAAAGAATAAGTTTGGGGGAGGGGTGCGGCATATCTTAGGTTCTTATCCCATCTATCTTGCATTTCATATAGGTTGCATTAGTTTATTTTTTTTTATTATGAGTCGGTTTCTTGTGTATTTTGGGCTTTTGATTTGATGATGGTATGTATAACTTGAATGGTGAATGGTAATTTGATGTGACTAAGAAATTGTGATGGGGTTGTTAAAGTCATGCCTAGATGAAAATGCTTGTGAAACCTTGAATTAGCGATATTTTGAGCCTAGTGAGATTTGAGCCTTTATTCTTTGTCTGTGTGTGTCAATTGAATACCCGAGTTATTAGAATTTGCCTTGATTCTACACTTGAAAAAATGCACTGATGATTTTGAGCTTTAAAAATGATTTAGGCGGTTCTTGAATTTAGCTCGTTTGGCCTTGTTTCTTGTCCTTAAAAATATTTTTTCACTAGTAGCCCGTTTGAGCCTTAAGCCTTTTTTTCTTGTCAACCGGTTTATCTTATTTATTTTGAGAGTTGACTGATATTTGGGATGTATGGGGATAACGGAGTTATTCATTGGATGATTGGGTATGAAATGAGGTATGATTGAGTTGCATTTACTGTGTTTGACCGGAAAAAAAAATTGATAATAAAGAGAGCTCGCAAGTCGAATTGTTGGAATTCTACTCCTCTTACTAGTTGATTTATTTTGACGTGTAATGAGTAATGGGAAACCACTCTAGGACACTTGGATGACCTCCAATGTTTAGACCTAGAGAATATTGTTCTTGCAGTTTGATTTTGTTTGAAAAAAAATGGAACTCTCTAAAAAAAAAAAGAAAAAAAAAGGGATAAAAAAAAAGTGGTCAGGTACCTCCTTTGCAGTTTGATTTGAGCATATATGAGTTGTGTATGGAGTATGTTGGTTTGGGATTGAGAAACGTTTTTTTGTTGATTAGAAGGAATAGTGGGGTATGTCGAGTAGTCTATTTACTCGAATGGTATGATTGTTTATTTGAGTCACTTAACCCATATATATATCTTACCCTTGACCAAATAGCCTACATTACAACCTGGAAAGACCTTCTGATTTAAAGTTCATGATTATTGATTGTGTTTGAAGTAGAGGTTTAGATGATTGGCAAACATATAGTTAACTGGGTGTTCAATGTGACTTGAGCGTGTCATTCTCTTTTATATATTGATGACATGCGAGTGAGGCATTTATATATTCCTATTTGAGCGTTCGTTGATTCAAGGTGGATACAAGTTAATAGTCAAAGCATGATAATTATGATCTTTTGAATTTTTCTTGGTTGCATTGAAGGACTTGAAGCTGTTCTAGTTTGATATCACTCATTATGCTTGAGTTCTGATTTTCTTATTCTTGTTCGGGGACGAACAAGGGTTTCAGTTTGGGGGAGTTGACATTCATCATATTTTCATGCATTATGAGTGATATATTGTGATATTTGGTCATGATTATCGCGTGATTGTGCACCATTTCGTTTTATTTATTAATCTATGATAGAGGTGTTTTTGTCGTTGGTTTTGCAGGAAATATGCCCAGAAATGAGTTGGAAATGGAATCGGGATGAAAAACGGCGAAAACGAGTGCAGAAGAGGTCACACGACTCATGTGGATAGTGACACGGGTCGTGTGGGTTGAGGAAATTAGAGACACAGCTACGGCTTTTTCACACGAGTCGTGTGGGTTGAGACACGGGTCGTGTGACCCGGTCGTGTGAGTGCTCGTGTGAGTCTGGGAGTTTGCCAAAAATTTGAGAAAAGTCACACGACTCGTGTGGCATGTGACACGACTCGTGTGACGCGCAGACCAAATTTGCGGGGAATAGGATTCTTGTGCGATTTCTTCCTTTTTTCGACCCAGAAGTGCCCTACAGTGTAAAAGAGGCCTTAGGAACTCGTTTTTGGGACTTTTGACACCATTGGAGGACTAGAGAAAGCACGAAACACACGAGGAATTCGAGGAAGTCAAGATTGAAGATTCGGGAACTAACGGCGACAATAGTTCTTCTTTCTTTTCTCTTTTACTTCTTCATTGAACTCATGAATATATTTATTTTGGGTTTTGAGAATATGTTTAGTAACTAAACCCTTTAGGGATTCTAGGATTTGCGAGTACTCGGATTATTTTATGAAGTGATTTTTTTTATTCATTCTGGTTTATCATTCGTTTATCAATTTCTTGTGCTTTTATCAATTGTGTGAATATAGGGCCCGTATTTATGCATATTTGTGATTGACTTGAGACCGAGAGGAGATAGTTGATTGCTAGAATTGGAAAATTCATAACGTAAGAGACTAAACAGACCGAGAGGTTGATAGAATCTTGCGAGGGAACTAAAATCTTAGGAGCTTATGGGAGTTGATTGTTTATCTTGAGACCGAGAGAAGATAGATAACAATTAATATCTACGATTTAACTTGTTCGAGAAATGGTGTAAATTACTTTAGCGATTATCCCTACGAATGGTAAAATTAAATAAGGTTTGATTGAATAATTAATCTTTGCTAGAATAATCCCGAGGAAAGCATAGCCTAGAATCTATTTTCTCATTCTTGATTTATCTTAGAACAAGCCTTCATTAGTGTTAGGATTTATTTTGCAATCATTCATTAGTTTAGAATAAAATCACCATATGAATTTGCATTAGACTGAATAATATTTAACTGTTTACATTTTTGATACTTAGTTATTTTGACAACAATCTCTGTGGAATACGACCTTGCTCGCCACTCACTATAGCTATACCGTACACTTGCGGATAGTGAAAATATTTTGCGAACAGTGGCACGCTTTCCCGTAGACGAGCCGGAATGGGCTTATCCCCAAGACTCCCTTGTAAGCTGTGCATTGGGCCCATAGTGCATCATCAAGACGACTGGACCAATCTTTCCTGGACGAGTTCACCGTCTTCTCAAGAATGGTCTTGATCTGCTTGTTACTTGTTTCTGTCTGGCCCGAAGTTTGTGGGTGGTATGGTGTGGCGACCTTGTGTGAAATGCCGTATTTCTTCATCAGTTTCTCAAAAATCTGGTTACAAAAGTGTTTGCCTCCATCGCTCACAATAACTCGTGGGAATCCGAACCTGCTCAACACATGACCCTCCAAAAACTTGATGACCACTTTAGCATCACATGTCCTTGTGGGGATAGCCTCAACCCACTTGGACACGTAATCTACGGCAAGAAGAATATACTCAAAACTAAAAGATTTGGGAAACGGACCCATAAAATCAGTGCCCCATACATCAAAGATTTCAACTTGAAGATTGTTAACTAAAGGCATTTCATTCATTGGGCCAATATTCCCAATTCGTTGACAACGGTCCCAAGATTTGCAAAAAATATAAGCATCTTTAAAAAGGGTCGGCCAGAATAAACCTGATTAGAGGACCTTAAGGGTGGTCTTTCGACCTCCAAAATCTCCCCCACACTGAAGCTCGTGGCAAAAAGCAAGGACATCCGGTTGCTCCTCTTCGGGCACACACCTCCGAAGGATCTCATCTTTTCCCATCTTAAAAAGGAATGGGTCGTCCCAAAAGTAACTCCTGCACATCAACACAAAACGCTTCCTCTCTTGGGAAGAGAAGTTAAACAACAAGACTCCATCTGATAAATAATTCACTATGTCCGCATACCAAGGAACACTAGTCACTTCACTCACATGCTCATTGGGAAAACTATCATTTATATCAACATGCTCATGCAAAGTGAGTGAATGATCAGTAGGGAAAATGCAAGAGAGATGATCAGCAACCACATTTTCACAGCCTTTCCTATCACGAATTTCTACATCAAACTCTTGCAACAATAAAATCCACCGAATGAGTCTAGGTTTCGATTGAGTCTTGCTCAAGAGATACCTAAGAGCCGCATGATCAGAATGAACAATCACTTTAGATCCCAAAATGTAAAATCTAAACTTTTCAAGAGAAAATATCACGGCTAAAAGCTCTTTTTCGGTGGTGGTATAGTTCAGCTGGGCACCGTTTAAGGTCAAACTAGCATAATAAATTACACGAAGTAACTTATCAACTCGTTGACCCAAGACGGCTCCAACAGCAAGGTTTGAAGCATCACGCATAATCTCAAAAGGCAACAACCAATCAGGAGCAATAACAATAGGTGCGGTCACAAGCTTATTTTTCAATTTATCAAAGGCATCTACACATGCATTATCAAACACAAAAGGCACATCATTAACAAGCAAGTGACACAAAGGCTGGCTTATTTTTGAAAAATCTTTAATAAATCGCCTATAGAAGCCAGCATGACCCAAAAAACTCCTAACCCCTTTCACAGTCACAGGAGGGGGTAATTTTTCAATCACGTCAATTTTCGCTTTATCAACCTCAATGCCACGATTCGATACCACATGACCTAACACGACTCCACTAGTCACCATAAAATGACTCTTCTCCCAACTCAAGGTCAAATTAGACTCAATACATCTTTCAAGCACACGAGATAAATTATGGAGACAATCAGAAAATGAAGTACCGAAAATAGAGAAGTCATCCATAAATACCTGTAGGCAGTCCTCGAGCATATCTGGGAAGATGGAGAACATGCACCTTTGGAAGGTCCCGGGTGCATTGCATAGGCTGAATGGCATCCTTCTGAAGGCAAATGTGCCGAATGGGCAAGTGAAGGTAGTCTTCGGTTGGTCCTCGGGTGCTATGGCTACTTGGTAGTAGCCGGAAAGTCCATCCAGAAAGCAGTAAAACTGATGGCCCGAGAGACGGTCGAGAATCTGATCGATGAACGACAACGGGAAATGGTCTTTCTTTGTCACGGCATTGAGGCGCCGATAGTCTATGCACATTCTCCACCCGGTAGTGATGCGGGTGGGGACCAACTCCTTTCTTTCATTCTCTATGTTTCTTGGGCACTACATGGATCGGGCTGACCCACTCGCTGTCTGCCACTGGGTAAATGAGCCCTTCTGAATAGAGCTTGAGCACCTCCTTCTTCACTACTTCCATCATATTCGGGTTGAGCCGCCGCTGGCTATCCCGAAATGGCTTGGCACTTTCTTCTAAGATGATCCGGTGCATGCATGTGGAGGGGCTGATGCCTTTTATGTCTCCGAGGCTCCACCCAATGGCCTTCTGATTCTTTTTTAGCACCTCAATTAGCTCATTCTCCTCGTCCCGGTTAAGCTCGGCAAAGATGATGACCAGCTTTTACTTCTCGTCATCAAGGAAGACGTACTTGAGATGGCGGGGTAATTCCTTAAGCTCTAATGCGGGTGGAGTAGGTACGTGTGGCTCGTCAGCTGCGAAAAGCTCAATGATTGGCTCTTCTTCATCGTCGAGGTCGGGCATTGACCTCTCCTCCAAGTCTCGTACAGTCATCTCTTCCACGAACGGGTCACTCACATCAACAAAGGCACACTCCTCCACAAAGTTCACCGAGGAGGAGGATATGGCTTCTCGAACAGAGATGGATACTGACTCACCCAGGACCGTTTTATTCAATGTCCCATTCTTGACATCAATTAGGGTGTTGGTGGTGGCCATAAACGGTCTGCCGAGAAGGATTGTGTGATCCTTCCCGTTTTCCTGCACATCCCCCACATCTAGAACTACGAAGTCCACCGGGACGATAAGTTTCCCAACACGAACAAGGACATCTTCCACTACCCCCTTGGGGTATCTGATGGAACGGTCTGCGAGCTGAAGGCACATGCGGGTTGGCCTCAAGTCACCTAGGCCGAGCCGCTGAAAGATAGAGAAGGGCATAAGGTTGATTCTTGCTCCAAGGTCTAGCATCCCCGAAGCCTCCTTTCCATTTTCGAGAGCTATCTGAATCACGAAGCCCACGGGATCTCGTTCTTTCTTCGGGAGATCATGCTGCATAGCACTTGCAGCCTCGTAGAGCACTACCTTCTCCCCATCTCCAAATTTCCTCTTCTTTGTCACTAGGTCCTTGAAGAACTTCACGTACGAGGGCATATTCTTGATCACGTCTAGGAGTGGTAGGTTGACGTTGACCTTCGAGAGCATGTTGTATAGGTCTCGGAATTGCTGCTCCTGCTTTTCATCTCGTAGTCGGCTCGGGAAAGGTATGCTTGGTTTGAAAGGGTTTGGTGACTTGTGTAACAATGGGCCGTCTGTCTGCTTACTTGGTCCAGCTTCTGTACTCTTCTTCGGGCTCTCCTCTACTCCCTTGGGCTGGTCGGTCGGTGTAAGGTCATCAGGCTCGGGCATTTTCACGTGATTGTCTACCTCCTTCCCGCTTCTCAACACTGTTATGGCTTTGGCTTCTTTAGGCTGGCTAGGTAGCTTCCCCTTGTCTGAGTCTGCCTCCATGTTCCCCACTCTCGTAGCAAGCTGGCCCAACTGTGTCTCCAGGCGTTCGATGGATGCATCGGTGTTCAAGCCCCTTTGCTCACTGTTGGCCATAAACTGAAGAATCTTGTCCAGTTTGTCGTCCTGGTTTGCTGAATTGGAGCCGGTCCCTTGTGCTTGCATTCCTCCCATTGGGCCCCTCTGTTGCTGCTGCTGTTGAGGATAATTCGGTCTCATCTGGTTTTGGGGAATGAGGTTAGGGCGGGGTTGCTGCTGCATGAAGTTCTGCCGAGGTTGTTGCTGGGTGTTGTTGTTGTTGGACCACGAGAGGTTTGGGTGGTTTCTCCACCCCGGGTTGTATGTGTTGGAGTACGGGTCGTTGGCTAAACGGTTCGGGTAGCCCTGTAGAGCATTGGCATCTGCATATTGCTCACTGTAGTTAGGATCGAATGCCGAGGGGCACACCTCAGATCTGTGTCCTTGGACTCCACATGCTCCACATGCCTCCACAGCCATGGTCTGCATTGGTTGGCCTCCCCTTGCATTCAGTAGCCGCATCTGCTCCGTGAGCTCGGCTATCTGTTGTGCCATCATGTCTCGTCCGGGAGATACTTCATTGACAAAAGCCCTCTTCCCTCGACTGCTCTTTTGAGACGAGTTAGAACTCATCGCCTCAAAAATATCTATCATCTCTTCTGTCGTCTTCGCCCCGATATCTCCACCAGCTGCATTATCTACCATGTATTGAAGATTCTGGTGGAGGGAATCATAGAAACTGTTCACCAGTAAGGCCGGAGGGAAATTATGATGTGGGCACTGTCTCTGGAGGTCCTTGAAGCGCTCCCACGCCTCATGAAGTGGCTCGTTTGGCTGTTGGGCAAAAGAAACGATCTGGGACCGAAACTCCTGCGTCTTCTGATGAGAGTAGTATTTCCCAATGAACTTGGTGTACACTTGCTCCCAAGTGATGAGGGAGTCGGGAGCAAGTGTCATAAACCAAGCCTTTGCTCGGTCCTTGAGCGTCTCGGGGAAACACCTCATCTTCAGCTGGTCCTCATTTAAGTTGTGGAGCGGAAAAGTCTGGAGGACATTGTAGAATTCCCTGATGAAATGAAGTGGGTCCTCGTTTGGTAGACCGTGGAAGGATGGTAGCTGATTGTAGTGGATGGTTTTTAGCTCATAGTTCCGAGCTGCTTGTCCCAGCCGGATACACGAAGTCACTGGCCCGATTATTGGTTGAGCCAACTCACGAAGAAGATGACGAGGTGGGTTGTTTACTTCCTCGTCAGCCATGTCTCCTTGGCTATCGGAGTCTCGGTTGGCTGAGTCTGAAGATGCAGGGGCAAGGTTAGCCAACAATTCTTGGAGGTCCCTCTGGATGGATTCGTTGTTCGGGATGATTACACGACCACTCCTGGTACGCATAAACAAAAACAACAAAAACGTCACGGGCACCAGATAGATAAGAAAGAGACAAAGAAAAACAAAACAAGAAAAACACTAGAACTAGTCAAGGAAAACGAAATAAAGAGAAACACACGAAACAAGAAATCACAAAAATAAGAGGAACACTGAAAACAAAATGAATAGGCGCACAAAATAAGTCCTAAACCTTCCCCGGCAACGACGCCATTTTGTTGTAATAATTTTTACCGGAGTAGAATCGAAAGATTCGAACACCGGGTCGTATCTCAAGGAAGGTCAGCCGGATTATCTTGTACGTACATTCAATCACAAAAAGAGAAATTAAATCCTAAACACTCTAATTCAATTGGTTGGATTTGATTATCAACTACGAGATTAACCACGAAAAATTCTCAAACAAGGCAATTCCGATCTCACCGCACAAAGCACAATTCAAATAATGATGAAAGGGACTAGGGTGTCGGAGACAATCGTTTCCGATTCTCAATACATTAAGTAACAATCAATCACTCGGCTAAAGACCACGAAATACTCACTCATTCAGAGATTCATTCTCAATAACTCACGTAACAAGAGAATAAACGTAAATGAACAATAATCGAATCAATTAGCACATAGACAATACGTCTCCGAACAAGTCTATTCTAAACGAGCCTAGATCGATTAATTCCTCCCCTTTCGGTTCTAAGAATCGATTTAGTGGATTTAAATGGTGATCAATCAATTCAATCCTAGGTTTAACACAAATCGAATAGATTGAGCAATTCAATAATCACACAAACGAAATTGAACCGGAACAATTATCCCTTAGCCCTAGTTAACGAATTTAGCTACTCATCATCAATTCAACATCAACATCAATATCAATCAAAGCCATCATCATCATAGATAAAATGAAATAGAAAGCTTACGATTAAATATGAATCCAATGTCGAAAAACAAGGAACAATCCAAATCCACAAGTCGAATCTTGGTGTTTTCACAATCCAAGATCGAATTCCAATCAAAACTAAGAGAAAAATCAGTTCTGGAGTGAAAAATTACGAGAGAATAATAAAACCTAGAAGGAACCTCCCGAAAATCGAATATAAAATCCGTACTTATTTTTCTGCACGTCGCGACCTCCGCGGCCGCGGTGAAGGATTTTCGCGGCCATGACGATACCCGAGGCCGCGACATCTTCATGGCAGAAACGGAACTGTCGGGAACCTCGCGGCCGCGACCTCACCTCCGCGGCCGCGGTGAAGGATTTCCTGCACAGCAAAAACGTTCTCGGGTTCGTGTTCTCGCATCTGGACATGAAATTTAATCCCGTCTTTTCCAATTCGATCCCAACTCATCCATCTAGATGGTAATCCTTGCATGGTCACGCACCACGCTACCTATCCTGCACATCACCACCGACAAGAAATACGGAAAACCGGGAAAAACGAACAAAAAGACCAAAAACGACTAAAACAAGGAAATGCACGAAACGACTCAAAATGGACCAAGAACCAAAGAAAAATACCTAAAGAGGGGAAAAATAAGCATAAAATGACCAAGAAAAACATGACGAAAGTGGAAAGAACAAAATACACACACAAGTCATATATTAAACTATTATATATCATACAAATAAAATAAAAATAAAGTTAATATTAATATTAATGTTCAACACTATTTTTTATAGTAATCAATATTCGTTCACTACTTTAATTTATACAATTTATTATTATTGACTCGTGCATGGCATGAGCTATATAGTAGTAAATGCACTAGACATTTCATAATATGTACAGAACTTTTTCACTCACAAGGCCAGCAGGGGCGGAGCCATCCCAAAGGCTAGGGTGGCTCCAGTCCGGTCTTAATTTTTCAGTACATATAAATATATACTAGTAAATAATATTTTAGTCCATGTTATATTAGGCTAACCACAAATTAATCTTATTTTGGCCCAAAATAAATTATATTTATTTTAAATAAATCAATGAATTATATATTTGAAAATGGTTTAATCACTTTTCGCTTTTCCTTTTAGCCCACTATGTTGTTCTCGTCTTCTTTTTGTATTTATATTATATTTTAAGTTATATAAAATTTATTTGAATAATTTTAGTCGAGGCAATAATTATTTGTATCAGACTTCCACTGGAATATTTAGTATGCGGTTGAATTTATTGATTTTACAATTTAGTTGTATATTATTCTGATTTTTCAAAAAAATGGTATTTTAGTATATAAAAAAATTTAATACCAAGTCTCATTTATTTATATGGCATATTCAATGAAATGATATATGAACCTTAAATGACATGTCATACAACAAGAATAAAGCGATTAGTATACCGTCTCATGGCGGTCTTTTTAATAAATATATTATTTTTAAATTAAAATTCCAGTATATGAGAGAAAATATCATTGCATTTAAAAAATAATAATTAATTTTTTATAGTTCTAGTAGATTTGATGAGATTTTTTTAAAAGTTATGAATTGTCATATGTTTAAAAGAGTAGTTAATATTTCACAAGTTTTTTTAGGAGGTCCATAATTAATTGATTATTATTATACGAATACATCATTCATATTTTAATATTATTTAATGCATGATTCATGTAATTTATATTAATCTTTCAAAATTATTTTCATACTTTTTCTTTTATATATGTGTCTAGCTAGATTACTCGAGGCAAGTATTTCATGTTTAAACTCGTGTATATTTAATAAACGAGTTGTCATGACTCAATATGTTTAATAAACAAACAGAAATGTGAGCTCGAGTTCGGATTGTAAAAACCTGGTTCGACTCGTTTAATAAACTTTTAAATCTGGACCAAAATTCTAAATTCTAACCGAGTCAATCGCGAACACGTTCAACTCGACTTGTTTGATAAAAAAACTCAGTTAGTTGTTTGACTTTAGCTGGTTTAAATATATACAAGTGAGTCGAGTTCGACCTTTCGAAAGTCGAATCGAAACCAATAGTGCTGGTAAATTAAACGAGCCGAGCTCGAGCTCATTTAAATCGCATTTGGTTAACGAGTCGAGCTCGGCTCATTAATGCTTGAAAAGAAAATTTTTATATCATTTTCTATAGTTTAGCTCGTTATTAAAACTCGATATCGACTCGTTATTAATGATAAACGAGTCGAGCTTGAGCTCGATTTCAGGTTCATTTATTTAACGAGCATAGCTCGGCTCGGCTTGACTCGGCTCGTTAAGGAATCGTGCTCGAACTTGGCTTTACTCGACTCTCTTACAGGCTTAGTTACTGGATATTCGGTTTACATGTTTTGCAGTCCAGGGTGAAAAAAATCTTGACTACGCTCTGAAGGCATAAAACATAATCCAATACAATGATGTGGATTACCCAATTTCCACGAGTACTCGGTTACCCGATAGATAAAACCCAAGGCGAACCCAAGGGTGGTAAATGCATAACGGGCCGGGTACGAGTTTAACAAAAACCCGCACCCGACCCTATCCTTTACACATCTCTAGTTATTCTCAACACGCCTCTCAGATTTGAGAGCAAAACGCTTAAGTTAAACCCATAGAAAGTACAACCCTTAAACCCTAGGATCTCTTACTTCTAGACTCTTCGCTTAGGCTCATTTTAAGCATACCAACAACTGTCCTCTCGAATATTTTCCCCTGCAGTTCATACAGTTTCTTCCGAGACATTGCAGCATGTACCGCTTTGCAGCTAAGCTTGCCTCAAAAGCCAGGTAATCAAGAACTCTTCATGGAACTATTGCGTGTATGCTTTAACTGTTATGCTTGACTCTTCTTTTATTCAGGGGTCTAATTATAGATTCATTTTCCTTTATTGTGCAGGGTTGGTGGAAACAGCAGCCAACAGGTACTTTTTGAACAAAAAGACTTCAAATTTTCATTCCTAATGGATTTGGTTTTTCTGTTCTCAAATATACATGACATTGTTATGATTTATGTGTATTGGGATATGGGTTTTGGTGGTTGTTGCAGATTGGTAGTAGATTGGGTTGGAACAGAAACTATGCTGCAAAAGACATTAGATTTGGTGTGGATGCAAGGGCTCTGATGCTTAAGGGTGTTGAGGATCTTGCTGATGCTGTTAAAGTCACTATGGGTCCAAAGGTAACATTTTGCCACTGCTACTTCTTTTCTATTGTGTGTGTGTTTGTGATTGCGGTTGCACTTTACTTCATTTAAATAGTTTAAATTGACAATGTGATGTAAATGTCTGTAACTGCTTGGTCTCTTATTGGTTTATGTTTGATCTTCTATGCATTGCCAGTTATCGTGACGTCCATAGAACTTTTCTGGTGCTGTCCTTGGTTTGTGTTTAATTCTTCAATTTTTGTATATAGATTATGAAATAAGTAGTATTTATTGGTGATTTTTCTTCTTTTAGGGGCGTAATGTAGTGATTGAACAAAGTTGGGGTGCCCCTAAAGTGACAAAAGATGGTGTGACCGTTGCTAAAAGCATTGAGTTCAAGGACAAGGTTAAGAACATTGGTGCAAGCCTAGTGAAACAGGTCGCCAATGCAACAAACGATGTCGCTGGTGATGGTAAGTTGTAATTTAAAATTTGTAATAAATACATTTTATTTTTTATTTTTTTATCCTAAATGTGTGTTAATTGTGTGTTTCAGGTACTACCTGTGCCACTGTCCTCACTCGCGCAATATTCACTGAAGGCTGCAAGTCTGTGGCAGCTGGCATGAATGCCATGGACCTAAGACGTGGCATCACAATGGCTGTTGATGCAGTTGTTACAAACTTGAAAAGTAGAGCAAGAATGATTAGCACGTCCGAAGAGATTGCTCAGGTTTGTTTGTGGTGAACTTTATTCAAATAATGTCCATTAAGTGAAGATAGAGCAGTGTTTTAATGAGTGCCATGTGTCAAATCTGGAAGAGAATGAATGCTAGATTACTTTTTGAACTGATGCTAGATGTTTCACCTAGGAAAATGGGTATTCTATCCCGTTTCAACTGTTAGCTATCTAATTTGGTTGTGCATCTGTAGGTTGGAACAATTTCTGCTAATGGGGAAAGAGAAATTGGTGAGCTGATTGCAAAGGCTATGGAGAAAGTAGGGAAAGAGGGTGTTATCACAATTCAAGTATGTACACTATTCTTGATTTGTGTGATGAACTTAAGAATTATACCTTTTGAATGTTTTCTCATTCCTTTTACGATAACATTATTTCTCAATTTGCTAATTACAGAAATTATAGCCAAAAGCTTTGTATAGGCAAAGAGAGCATATTTTCGTTGTCCGTTTAAAAATTGAATGTTCATGCAGTAAGGGTTGTTAGACATTTTGCTTGAATGACGTATTTTGTTTTATTTCTCTAATTTGTTTTGAGTAGGCATCTTTATCATGTAAGGAAAGCTCCGTGATTGTACAAGCCTGCCAATATACTACATACTATTTCTAATATTTGCTTCCTATTCGACTTGTATGGTGCTTGTGTTCTTGATGTAGTGTATTGGTCATTTACTTTTTAATAAGACATGAATTTGGTGTTCGCAGGATGGAAAGACACTGTTTAATGAATTGGAAGTGGTTGAGGGGATGAAGCTTGACAGAGGTTATATATCTCCATACTTCATTACAAACCAGAAAAACCAGAAATGTGTAAGTCTTAATTGGCTGAATCGATCTATACTACCAACGAGTTTCTTGTATCTGATGCATGCCTGATCTAGTTGCTTTATCTTTGTCTGCAGGAACTGGATGACCCACTCATTCTAATCCATGAGAAGAAAATATCAAGCTTACATGCTATTGTGAAAGTTTTGGAATTAGCTTTGAAGGTATATAACATTAAGTTAATGAGCTTGGCTAAAGCAAATGCTTTTAGTTTTGAAACTACCAGCTCATTTACGCCATGCTTTAGTTGCTTTAGTGATTCCTATTTGTCTTTTATGTGTGCAGAGGCAAAGGCCTCTTTTGATAGTTTCGGAAGACGTTGAAAGTGAAGCCCTTGCAACTCTTATTGTTAACAAACTTCGAGCTGGAATTAAGGTATTTGGCTCCTTTTTCCTGAAGTTGGTGTTCTTTCTTTTCATTGGGTGATATTATTTCTCTGCCTGCGGCTTCACTGTTACTATTGACATTTAAATTTTACAATGCAGGTTTGTGCTGTGAAAGCACCCGGATTTGGTGAAAACAGGAAATCGAGTTTGCAAGATCTTGCTGTCTTAACTGGAGGCCAGGCAAGTGTTTTCAAACATGGTAACCTATTTGTGTTTCTCTTTCATTTTCACAGGTTATAAGTGAGGAACTCGGAATGAACCTTGAAGATATTGAATTGGATATGCTGGGCTCATGCAAAAAGGTTGGCTCAATTCTTACTTTGCCAATGCTTCGGCAGGGAAAGAAAAAAGAGATGTTATTTAAAGAGATTGCATCCAACCTTTTCTATGTGCTATTGGGTGTATTCTTTGTGCATTAACAGAAGGACTTAGACTTTTTCTTGCTGTTTCTAGGTTACTATATCTAAGGATGATACTGTTGTACTTGATGGTGCTGGTGAGAAGAAATCCATAGAAGAACGATGTGAACAGGTTGCCATTCCTTTCAACCATCGTATCTCTCTCTCTCTCTCTCTCTCTCTCTCTCTCTAAATTGTTTGTTACAACCTTGTCTTATGTCTATTTTTCTGTACAGATTAGGTCTGCAATTGAATTGAGTACTTCTGATTACGACAAGGAGAAGTTGCAAGAAAGGCTCGCAAAACTTTCTGGCGGTGTGGCTGTCCTCAAGGTCTGTTTTTATGTTCTCAACCCTCCAATTTCAGAGCAACGTGCATAGATCAGTACATTTATATGCCAAAAACAAATAAAAAATTAATAGGATAAGCTGATTTTTTTTTTTCCAGATTGGAGGTGCAAGTGAGGTTGAGGTAGGTGAGAAAAAGGACCGGGTGACTGATGCTCTAAATGCCACAAAAGCAGCTGTAGAAGAAGGAATTGTGCCTGGTATGTAAATAATAAAATTATCTACACAAATAAATATGTAGATAAATACAAAAAAAGTAAATAAATAAATATATTTAATGTTGTGCAGGTGGAGGTGTGGCCCTGCTATATGCCTCTAAAGAATTGGATAAGTTGCCGACTGCAAACTTCGATCAGAAGATTGGTGTGCAGATTATTCAGAATGCATTGCAGGCATGTTGCCACATTCTTAACTTACATTCACATCATAATTCTGTATAGATTATTAATTTGATTAAAGAGTTGTGTTTATATATGCAGACACCTGTTTACACTATTGCATCAAATGCCGGTGTTGAAGGTGCTGTTGTTGTGGGAAAGTTGTTGGAGTCGGACAACCCTGATCTTGGATATGACGCGGCCAAAGGTCAGTATATGCGTGTTTGTGAAAAATTTCTATAAAAATGATGATAAAGCAATTGAAATGAATTTTGTGATTTTGGATTTCTAATGTGCACTACATGTGAACAGGCGAATATGTGGATATGGTGAAAGCTGGAATTATTGACCCATTGAAAGTTATTAGGACTGCCCTTGTTGATGCTGCTAGGTAATAAGCATTATATGAGGAGTTCTTGTTGTTTCCTTCATGTTCCTTGAGATTCAGACGGATAGGGCTAATTTGGTAATTTTTTGTTTTGTAAAATTTTCAGCGTGTCGTCGTTGATGACAACTACAGAAGCAATTGTGGTGGAGTCCAAGGACGAGAAGGCGGCGGCCCCACCAATGGGTGACATGGACTACTGAGGAGAGCATGTGCTTTGAGGTTCTTTTTTGTAATGGATGAGTCAGTTGAGGGACCTAAGTTAATTCTATGTAATCATATTTGAGAATTCTATACAAATCCTTTTTTCTCTCTGTAGGATTAGGTCATTAACTGTTTTGAGAGAAGGGGACTTGCACTGTCTTTGATCAATGATTTTCTTTTCTGGTTGATTCAGAGTTATCAGTTTCCTAATTGTCCTGTATTTAAAGTTGAAGGCTGTTGGACATGTGAAAATTAAATAATGGGCCACCAAATCAAATTTACCATTTGTTCATTTGTTTGCTCTTCTTTGGACACTTGTTGCGGTCTCCTATTGTACTTTGTAGAATTTTGTGCCAGTTAGTCCTCGAACTTTGTATCTTT
>BKCP01009070.1:716622-741091 GCA_008636005.1 Striga asiatica | reverse complement strand
TTGCATAATTTGTAAAGATGTTTTTATTACTGCCTAAACTCTCATAGCTTTTAAAATTGTAATATATAAGGGCATGCTTGTTTACAAATTATTTCATTTTCAATCCAATTCATACTCAAAATCTAACTCAACTTTAACCCAACCCCATTATTTTTAATATTATTCATATAATTAAATAATACAAACCAATCATTCTTACACATCACATCAACTTTAATTCACTATTCATCCACTCACATAATTTTAAGTACCTATTCATTTCTAATCATTTTCAATCATTTATCTCTTACTTTTATATCAAATCAATTTTAATTATTTTATTTTAAATATTATTTTAATACATTCTTAAAATCCCACTAACAATTAACCATACTATATTTTTCAAAATTAACTCTAGTTAACTAAAATAACTCATTTTGAATGAAATATTTCATAAACAATCACCCCCTAAATATAATGGCATGTAAAATAAATTTTAATTATTAAAAGGAAATAAACAAAATATATGTTATGTAAATATTGATAATATAAATGAACTAAAACCTAAAAGCAATGTATTTGATACTTGAAAAACAAAAACAACAAGGGCCAAACTACAATTCACAAAAATGCAGTCTCATACTCTATAAACAAACACGTTTACTTACACTATCAAATGTCATACACTGTTATACTTCTATTTATGATATGTTTTAAAGTATTACATTTTCTACGAAAGCATGCACATTTGTCGGGATTTGGGATGGAGGCAAGCAAAATTTGATATTGTAGACTTGTATCCTTATATATATCATTGCAAGCAAACGAAAGACAGGATTACAAGTCCATCTTATCCCGACAATGCTAATCACACTCCAAAAACACGCACACAATTTATTTACGGAAGTTAACTTTTCTCCCATCCTATTCGAAAAACCAAAATAAGGCCTTACAGGCTCTTTTTTCCAGTGAAGGGAACATAAAGCACACAGATTCATCATCAGCTGTTGTGAATACTCACACTCACCCTCTCTTCCACGCTTGCCTGATCCAACCCATAAAGAGCATCCACCAAGTGCACACGCAAAGAAGCTGGGCCTCCACACAGGCCCAAGCCCACTTCTGCCGAAAGCCCGAAAACAGACAGGGCAGAGGCAGCAGCCTCTAATGGCCTCAATGGGTCGACTGCCACAAAAGCTGCGATTAGGGCCGTGACTGCACAACCTGTAGCTGTCACCTTCTGCAGCATTTGGACACCGTTTTTGGCACTGGCCACTCGCCAACCGTCTGTCACTATATCCACAGCTCCCGACACAGCCACAACGCTTCTGCTCGTTCGAGCCAAGGATTTTGCTGCTTCCACAGTGTCAGTCGAGTCGTGTTTACTGTCCACACCCTGCAAAAGACAAAATTGAAGACCATTACAAATCACACACCTTTATTATTGTGTCTCGTTTGAGTAAACATGTTCTATTTGTTAAGTATTTCCTAATTATTATTTGCTTAATTGAAAGGGTAAATAATTTTTTTCAACTTGTACTATACGTGCTTTTGGGATTTTCAACCTAAAGTATTTTTTTTTTTTGTAAAATGCAAACTGAACTACACATACAGTCACTATTTAATAGTGACTATATATGTAGTTCAGGTTGCATTTTCCAAAAAAAAAAAAAATACTTTAGGTTGAAAATCTCAAAAGCACGTATAGTATAGGTTGGAAAAAATTATTTACCCTAATTGAAATTGCCAATTCGAACTATGTTTACTGAAGCTAAGAAAGTGTTTTTTGCTGAATTTAACAAAGTATTTTTTGCTGAATTAACGCTGTCATTCGGGTTTAGTATGCCTGAAAGACTTGAATTAAACCATAATATGATAAAACATAGTTACTTCTTGTTTGGACAAATGAAGCAATATAAATATGATAAACTACTAAAAGCTTGAATCTTCTATTGTTAATCATCTACACCTTGTGAATTCCCAAAAAGAAATAATAATCATAAAAAAAAAACATCACAAAATATGACATTCTTTATTTACCTTTGCTTGCACATTTTGCTATCAGATAACTGGTACAACAAAAAAACATACAGAAGCCAGCTAACTTTAACACTACGACTAACTAAAGTACTATAAATCAGTATTTAGGGTTGCTTCAATTTAACTGACCCAATTGTTTGATGCATACCTTGGAATTCTCATCCACAGAGGCTTTGAACAGAGCCATAATCTCAGACCCGTTGCCCCTAACAACCGTAGGCCTCAATTTCAGCAACTCCAAACAAGCCTCCAGTCGGAAACGGGAGGCCCCAGCGGCCACGGGGTCGAGCACCCAGGGCTTGTGGCAGTTGTTCGCCACCTGGGCGGCTATCTTCATGGCCGGTAGCCAGTCCGGAGTGAGTGTTCCCACGTTGATGTAGAGAGCGTGAATCTTGGGGGTGAAATCGGGGATTTCTGCAATAGAGTGTATCATCGCCGGAGACGCGCCGGCGGCGACTAGGACGTTGGCGACGAGATCCATGGAGACGAAGTTCGTGATGCACTGGACCAGGGGCGAATCTCGCCGCACAGATTCTAAGAGGGTCCAGGCGGTTTGGGGCCAAGACTCGGTGCTCTTCCCTATGTCTTGCTTGGATGTGTCCGCCATTGTTGTGTTTATCCTGCACCAAATTCAACTTATACGCGGGTACGTTTCGTGAAGAGGTTAGGGATTTTGATGTATGGTTCTCTCAAGATTTGATGACGTGAAATGTCGTATTTTTTAATTATTATTTTTTTTAAAAGAATATATATTACTTGTTTATATTAAAAATGCGAGCACTCTCGTGCGACGCACGAACGAATTTTTTACTTAATTCTTTTTTAAAACTTTATTTTATATATAATTATTTATATTTAAACATCTCATTATGGTAATAAAAAAAACAAAATAAAAAAAATTATATATTATCTATTTAAATAGGATGATTCATATTTAATAAAAATTAATTATATGCATTATTACACAATTTAATTAGTATAATTTTGTTTTGACGTATGAGACAACATAATATGAAATTGTTATATACCATAAAGTATATTATATGAATAATCCAAAAATATGAATTTTTTATCAGATATATAAAAATGAATTAGTGTGATTAGATAATTTTTTTTTTAATTTTCGGATTTCAAACTCAAATAAAAGTTTGATTATTACAAAAATAAAAATAAAGACCAAATTCAATAATTCCAAATTATTTAGGAAGAAAATTAATCACAATTTTAATTAAATTATTTATCTTTTTATATATTAATAGATAGATAGATAAATTAATAGATATAGATATAGTATAGCATTCAACTAAGTAATGTGTACGTAATAATTAAGGACTCAACAAAGTACAATCAACACAGAATTACCCAATTCTCCTTGAGAAATCCCCAAACCAAAACGAAAAACTAAAATATGCGTTGTCTCTTTCTCATATGAACTCAGCTTATTGTCATTACCATTGAGAAAAGTAAAATAGAATGAATCGCTTCATCTATTTCATTGTAGATCATCACATACATGTTGCGATAGGTTTAAGCTTGTGTATCCACTTCTCTGATACTCAACCATGAATTGGAAAACACCAGACATCTAGAACCTTGAAAGATGTATAATAAAGGCCCTCACGGGGAATCAAATACAAAGAATTTAAGAAAGAAGGCATGTCTTAAATGCTGGAACAGTATAACACTACAGTAATTTGTCAGATTCTTGAATAAGTAAATAGCACCTTCCGATCAGTAGAACGTGTTTTCAAAACATGGGGGCTCATCATGTAAAACTGAACTTGCAGATCATCAGCCACACATGGTTCTCAACTCTTACCAAACCACTCGTATACTTCAACAGAGTAATCCTTTAACAAAACTAATGTGCCAATTAAAAGTTTAACTCAAAGGCAGAAGCAGTCACTTCACTTACTTGTAAGTACTTTTTGGAACAAATTATTACCAGGTCATCTTTGATCCTATACATTGAGGGTTCATCTTTTTCACCAACTTTTTTGATGTCTTACATTCAGTCTAATTACATGGTAAAAACTGTTATCAAGGAAGGGCAGTCAAGAAACCTCAAAGATATAATTTCTACAGGAAACCAATAGTGAAACGAAAGTTCGAATTCCCTATTTCTGCAATGTAGTGACATTATTAATACCAGCGTCCCCAAAAAGACTATCAGTTAGTCATGATTAAAAAAAAAAGAAAAAAAAAATCAAACAGTTTCAGAACATGAAATCATTGAGCTTTAGAGTGAAACAAACCTTGAGGTGACCACTTTCATGGAAATCCATTTGCTAAGTTCAGTCAAAAGCTGTTCATTCCCACTTTTCTCGTGTCTGTTCAACACAAATGTGATTTTCAGTTTGTCTTCAAAGAAAGAATAGCTCGAGACATTACCACATTATAATAATGTTATGTTTTGTATATTGGCGAAAATGTGAAGCAAAGACAATAAGAACAACAATCATGAAATGTACTTATGACAAAGATATTGCACTAAACAAAACCACCACACAAACAAGGGAAGAAGGAGAAAGTACAAAAGTCAGATAAATACAATTGTAGTGAAACTCACTCACTTGCTAGTAGCATCATCTTTCTGTACTCCAGACCGAAAAAACTTATATGCAAAATCACAGCTAATTTGAGTCAATTTGATTACAACACAACCAAAACAATATTGACAAGTATAAAATAACCGGTTGCTAAACATGCTCAAAGAACCGGGTATCATAATCCTAGCATTATTTCTTGCCTGGCAAAGAAAATAAGTTGCCAAATTCTCAAGAGATTACAAAATGAATTTTCAGTATGGTATCCACAAATGATATTGTAATCTCATATCTAACAAAATGTTCCACGAAAATCAAATTTAGGATGGAAAATTGACAGAAATAGTATACCTGAACAACTGAAACTAATGAGATCCCTGACCCCGTCAAAGTGGGAGGACTTAGTAACTTGGATTTTGGATTGACTGAATACGCAACAAGGGAAGCAGATAGAACTTTTAGCACTTGAATCATAAAGTAGATATTAATCAAAATTCCAGAAGTTATATCAGAATATGTATATATATATATATATATATATATATATATATATACAATCCAGGTTATTTAGGTTATTTGCAGATTTACTGAGTGGCCAATGCCCTTATGAAGCAGAAGAGCCTGTAATAGATTTCCCAATCGGGACATAATCATTAGATTGTTATAGTTGAGTGAAATGCAACAATGAGAGTCCTAAGTCACCAATAAATTAATTCAACAGTATATTGTTGAACTTCTTTTCCTTTCAGTGTATAGGGGAGTGGAAAATTAGTCATTCTCATTTTGTAGTTTATTTTCCCTTGACTCGAATCACCATTAAACATGATTCACAAAATAATTGTTCAATTTTTAACTAGTCGAAACACGTGCAAAAAGCTTCATCTGGCATTCAATACTAATACCAAAGCATATCAATCCACAAAGATCCAAAAGCTACTGATACATATAATAACATAATTTCAGGAGATAGCTATGTCACGTTGGTGCGAGCTATTGATGCAGCTAAATAGTTCTTTCAGAGAACTACCAAAAAAAAAAAATATTTCGATGTTTTTCTCTGCCCAGAATAGCCTCAAACTGACTGAAATCATCACTAGCGATCAAAGTATGATCCCCCTGTAGTCTTCGAAACTGCATAGCTCATGTGATCATTCACCAGAACTGTTGGATCCTACGGGTAAACACGTAAATCGACTGAATCCCACCTCATCAAAGTCTACCCCGCACTCAACAAAAACCTTCGAATCAATTCAGACGCTGATGCATCAACAACAGGAATCAATTCATGACCAGCATCGACAAATTCCAACAACGACGCAACATCTACAGACCCACCAAACCCTATCTCCACAACATAACCAAAAATCAAAAAAACAAAACTATCAATTTGCAAAAGAAAATAAAAAATCCATACAACTAAAGTGAGTATCGCTGTGTTCACTTACGGTCGACCGTAGGCCAGACAACGACAATGACATCGTACAGATACTGCCTGTCTCTCCGCAATGTGAGCTTGGGATTGTTCGCGAGCTTAAAATCAAGGTCGAACCCTCACTGAAGAAGATGGAATGCGATAAACATAAGTTATTTCTCAGCCTAATTAAGTGGCAAGAATCAAAATCAATTAACTACACCAACCAATTGGCAATTGCAATTTGCACATCGAAACAAAAAAATTATATATATAAAAAACAATAAATTTACCTTGACGAAGCTGCCGCACTTCATCATCTGTCAGAAGTCGCCAAATTTGACCCTCCCGTACCCACTTAAGTCGACCCTGACGACCATACTCCGGTACTCATCCGGCGTCTTCACCTACTTCAGCCCCAGCGCCGCCAGCACCGACCATAGCTCATTTACTGTGATGAACCCGCCCTTCCCCGATATAAAACCCTAAACGCCTCTCGCACATCCTCTTCACCACCATTCCCCTCTTCGCCTACACCGTCTTCCAATGCCGCCGCGTACAGGGTGCCGAACTCCTCAGCGTCCATATAGGCGTCCCCGTCAGCGTCAATCTTTCTGATAATCGCCCGTAGCTTATCCTCCGACACGCCAATCCCGAGAGCTCCTCGCCGCTGATGTTGCCATCGTCGTTCATCGAGCATGGAGAAGACCCGATGGAGCTCCACCATGCCCATCTCCTCATGTCGAGCCCTAATTGAAGAAATGGTTTGTATTTGATTTTGGGAGAATTAATTTGGCTTTAATTTGTTTTGATCTTATTTTGGAAGAGATGGCGACAGAGAATTAATTTGGATATGATTTTATTTTCCAAGTCAAACTGTTGTAGCAATTCGTTCATCGGGTCAATTTCTCGAGGAAGACGATTCGGAGCGTCGGTCTTAATCACACACGAAAAGAAAATAAGTCATAAATACTCTAATTACGATTGATTTGAGAAATTAACTAAAACAAGCTAGAACTAAAAAAACAATTTACAGAAATAACAATTAAATTTCTAGAGAAAAAGAAGAAGTTCTGGGGGTCGAGAAATCTCATCAAGTCTTAAACTATGTTGAACGGTTATTTATTCGGTTATGAGATTTAACAAGCCTACACGTCTAGAGGGCTATGCTCAATAACTCTTCGTACCAAGAGCACAAACATAAACGATAAACTCATTCAAACAAGCAACACATAGACAATACTTTTACGAACATGTCTACTCCATATGAGCTTAAATTGACTGACGTCTCCCCTCTCGGTTCTAAACGTCGATTAACTAGGTTAGAATGGTGATCAATCAACTAACCCTATAATTCACACAACTCGTATAGATTGAACAAAACACATTCCTCGTAATTCAAAACAAGAATCAAAATCCCTAACCTTAGGTGAAAGAATTACCTCATTCTTAGATTCAATTTCATGTTAACGGAAATTAAGAACATAAAACCAATCAACAATAATAAAATAGAATTGAAAAACTTACAATCGGATTAAGAGTTGCAAGATTTCAATCCAAATATCTTTGTGTCCAACAATCCAAGCATGAGAAAATAAAAAGAAAAGCGGAGAAAATTATCCTAACAATATTGAGTTTTTTGGAGAGAAAAATTGAACAAAACAAGTTTGGGGATGGAATAATATGCCTGCTGTTAAAATCCGGCAACTTGAAATTCGCGTCGCTAAGTCGCGGGCCCCCCTTATCACGAAATAAATCTTCGAACGAAGAGTCGCAACTTAAGTCGCGAGTCGCGACTTCCATGTCTCCTTAGGTCGCGAGTCGCACTGGGGTTGGTCGCGACATATCTCGCGAGTCGTGAGTCGCGACTCGAGCTCGCGAACTGCACCTTCAGGCTCTGTTTTTCTCGCGAGTCGCGACTCGAGCTGCACTGCGCCACTTTACGTTTTGGGCTCGTTTGGGCTCGTTCGAACTCGAAATTGAGTTCCGTTTTTTCCTATATTTTGCCAACGAACCCCTCTATTCAAATATGCTCTCGAAACCAATTTTTCCTGTTAAGAAAATTCGCCCAAAGCTTCCGACCTACTCACCAAAAATGAAAAAGTACAAAGAAAACAAAAAAAACAAACGAAAAACACCTAAGGACTCAAAATGAAGGAAAACACAGAATAAAATACGAAACGGACTAAAAACAAAAGAAACGACCTAAAATGGGGGAAAAAGAAAGATGAAATAAACACGAAAAACGCAACAAAAACGGGACAAACAACTCCCCACAAGTTCGTCCCGAACAAAAAGAAGAGAAAAGAAAAAACACCAAATGCAAACCGAGCATGGACAACAGTCAATAACAAGATAGTCTGAACATTCAACTTCAACAACGAGCATTCAAATGGCACATACAAGCATTACACAACTACATGCTTGATCTCTATACTTCGACTTGGCGTTCTCTCAAGTATGGGAATATATATGTGTGCCTCACTCGAATTCCCATACAGATAAAAATAGGTGCACTCAAATTGGTAGATAACAAGTTCAATCATATGCTTGCCCATTGTCTAACTTCTACTTTAAACCAATCAAAATCGAAACTAGTGCATCAAAAGGTCTTTCAAGGTTGTAACGTAGGCTCATTGGACGGGTAGGATAAATATAGGCTAAGTGGCTGGAATTCATAACTCAAACACCTTACCCCAGAATCATACACGCAACCGATTTACTCAAACAGACCGGATCATCCCCCACACTTCTCCTAAAACCACATGTTTCACCCATCTTATTTCATTTTTTTTTTTTGTTTTCTTTTGGTTTTTCTTTTTCTTTTTTTTTTTGTGTAAACCTTATTGGATATTTTATAATCCATTCGGCTACATTTTTTTCCTCTTTTTTTCTTTCATCTTTCTTTTGATAAAAAACATAAACACAACTCCAACAAACGACTCCAACAATCATCCCCTCCAATTCTTAACCCGCAACTCCAACAACGTCATCATCACGAGATTATCAACAAAAATCAAATAAGGCTCAAAGGGGGAGACTAGGGAATAATTTGTAGAGAAAAAAAAGGAATAGAATACAATAAACGCCTTAATCATATACATAGTTCACAATTCTAATCAATTTATTTTAATGAAGACTCAGGGCAAGTTCTAATCAAACAAGAGCACGACAAATGTATCTCAAAAAACAAATAAGGCTCAAACCTCACTAGGTAGATATATGAATGCTAATCAAAGCAATCAACCAAGCATTTTATCACGCTATGCCACACATGACCAACATCACAACTCATTGAATTCATCAAATAAGTCTTAACTAATCTTGAAATTCCAAAGTCCATACTCATAAGACACACAAAACCTACACTAGACCGGTTCACCACATGAGCATGCAAAATCCACGTAAACTCCCCCACACTTAAAATGAGGCAATGTCTTCATTACTTCAACAAAAAACTAGGAAGTCAAATAATAGGACCAAGCAATTTCACATAATGAACCAACCCTACCAGCTAACACAAGAACACCAAACTCAGAAGAAAGGATAGAAGGAAGAAGCAACACAAAAAGATAAAAAGAGAAAAGGTGTGCAAACCGAAGATGCATCGAGTAGAGTAAGCATTCCCATGCAGGTCTTTCGCCCATGCTCAACCCAAAACCTAGATCTTTCACGTTCATCCGTATTCCCCTGCTCGAGCTCTTGAACTCGTTCCTACCAAGAAAATTACCAAAACTCCAATTATTCGTAGATAAATAATAAAAAGCAAAAAGAAAATAACTAAAAGAGCGATAAAACTTGGGTTGTCTCCAAAGAAGCGCTTGCTTAACGTCATTAGGTTGACGAAACCCATGAGGAACTCAGCCGGGATCCAGAAAGAAGTGACGATCATGCCACGCCTTTGTGTTCTGTAGAAGTGGTAGCATCGGAAGTGTGGCAAGAAGGCAAGCACGGTGGATCCGGGTAGCTATGTTCTTAATGAAACAGGTGTGGGTACGAGCAATCTCCATGAACTGACAAAGAGCCTTTCCCACCCGAGCTCTGTCGTCAACCTCCGGAATTATAAGCGCATCCGTGGAGCAAATCGAGCTAAAACCGGCTCACTTGGTAGCATAGTGTAACAACTCCGAAGGTGAATGCTCCAACTCGGTGGAGGGAGGATGATGTAGGGGAAGTGTGAACGAACGGGAAGATACACGAGATGCTCTCTCGTAAAACTCAAAACTCTTAACGTTTTATTTCTTAATCTCAAAATTCACCCCCTGCTACAATAAAGAGAGGATCTATATATAATCCTTCAACCCTAAAATTCTTATCTTACTACACAAGATAACTTTCAATAATAATTATTCCTGATCTAAATACCGTAAATAAAGAAATAGAATAATAATAATAATAATAAGGCAATAATATAATTAAATTAACGTCAAAAGTCGATTGTATTTGTCCAGAAAAGCCTTCGCAAGCTTGTCTCCATCATCCTCCCCCGACTGAGAAGGATTCGCCCTCGAATCCGGACCAAGCTCGTCACCATCGAGGGACAAAGGGGCCAATTGCGTCATATGAACAACATCCGACATACGCACATGAGAAGGCAAGTGAAGAAGAAAGGTGTCCGGTGAGAGCTTGTCGACGATCTCGTAAGGCTCCAGCCTACCGTCCGACGTGGAAACATACCGCACAAAATCACCGACGTCAAAAACGAAAGACAAACTATCCACTGACCCACACAACTCCTCACGTGTTTCGCAGCGATAAAGGAATAAAGTCGGTGACAAAGAAACCGAGCTGTTAGCTGAAGGGTGTAGAACAATGTGGACCCCCTCATGTAAAAACTCATGTGTTAAGGCGTCCATCGTGTATCACAGAACGACCAAATTGCCAAGGAAGCCCCAACAAAAGGTGCCAGTCATCCATAGGCACGATATCACACCAAACCTTGTCCTCATAAACCGTCCCAACAGAAAAAGACACCAAGACTCGACGAGTGACAGTGACAGCATTTGCCCGTTGCATCCACGCAAGAGAATATGGATCTGGATGTGGCTCACTCAACAAACCAAGCTTCGTCACTGCCTCATTTGAGATCACATTGTCGCTGGCACCAGAATCAATCACAAAACGGCACACCCGACCGTTAATGGTGCACGTGGATTCAAACAGTCGGCGTCTCAAGCCCTCATCTTCGGTAGCTACGTGGGGAGACAATAGCGACCGACGAAGGACCAATGCCGTACCGACGTCACCCGAGACATGTACCACGGGCACCTCCGGCTCCTTATCGAAAATAGGAGGACCATCATAACCGCTCGTCTCAAGCTCCTCAATCAACAAACCTCGCGCCTCCTTTTCCTTAGTGAACTGCGCCTGACGATGTCTTGGTTCATCGCAGGAAAAGCAGCGAAGCGCGCCAGGTAGCCGATTGTTGCCCCCAGTCGAGGGGCCAACCTCACGTCCCGACACCTTGCTGAACAGTCGATGTAGTTGGTGTCGAAGCCCCAGTCCCCGTAATCCCTTTCACCAACGGCGGCCAAGATGAGCCCGTTTTCCTAGCCTGTTGGTGCTCAACTAACAAAGCCCGTTGATGCGCATCAGAAACCGAATCAGGCACGAAAAGATTGAGCATGTCCTGGATTGGACCACGTAGACCCCCCACATAACGCGAAACCAACTGTTCCAACATCTCACGCATATCAACACGGGTCAACAATAAATAAAATTCCTCCGTATACTCATCAACCGAACGCGAGCCTTGCCTCAAATTTTGAAATTGTTGATAAACCGAACGAGCATAACTAAAGGGCAAAAATTCATGTTCTAAATGCTTACGGAATCTTGTCGAGATCTTTGGCTTGCCCAGACGCTGTCGCGTGCCTTTGAGTTGCAACCAACAAGCAGCGGCCCGATCGCGAAGCCTTGTTGCGACTAACCCCACAAGTCTATCCTCCGGCACATCCTTAAAATTGAGCACGGACTCTACCGCCGCCCACCAGTCAAGAAATTCAGTCGCGTCAAGTCCGCCCGAAAATTCAGGAATCTCGACCCGAAAACTCTGCTCCCATCGTGAGTCGCCGGTTCCATCCACTGGGCAACAAAAGTCTGGTCGGAACTGGGCAATGTTCGTCGGGCCAAACTCACACTGTCGCGCCTCATCCTCTTGATCGGCCCATCCCCGCCGCTGCCGTCCGCCGGCATGGATTCCTCGTCCAGCGCGGCCATAGCCCCCACCGCGACGAAGGAGATCACCGCCATCAAAGCCAGCGCCGTCGCGGTCGAACCACCCTCCCCGACGCTGCTGGTCGTCACCCCCGAAACCCTGGTCGTCGCGGCGCCCCCCTCGACGACGCTGGTCATCACCATCTCGGTCGAAGCCGGCACCGTCGCGGTCGAAGCCCAAGGCCCCTCGACGTTGATCGCCGCCGACCAAGTTATGGCCTCCGCGCTGCCAGCCACGGCCACCTTGTTCGTCGAAGCCGCCATCCTTGTCCTGGTGATGGTGTAACTCCGCGAACGGGTTAACCACGGATATGGTGTCCTCGTCGTCCTCTTCGCCGGACGGCGGTTGTGGCGATCGCTGGCGGGGCGCCCCGCCTAGTCCACGACCACCACGACCACCACGAAACCCCCCGCGCACGCCCCGGTCGCTGGCGTCACGGTTCGTCTGCAACTCTCTAACCACGTTGTTGAGCGCCAAACGCAAATCTACGATACCCGAAGAAAGACCCTCAAACCTCTCCATGAAACGCTCTTCTAATTACACAAACCGGCCGTCGATTTGTTGAAATCGGTCGTGGAAGACTGCGTCACGTAGTTCATTTGCGGCATCCTGTCTTTTTTGCGGCATCATATGATCGTAGCTGGTCTGATGATGGAGACGAGCTTTCGATGGATTTTATGCACAAATACGATCGACTTCCGACGTTAATTTAATTATATTATTGCCTTATTATTATTATTATTCTATTTCTTTATTTATGGTATTTAGGATTAGGAATAATTATTATTGAAAGTTATCTTGTGTAGTAAGATAAGAGTTTTAGGGTTGAAGGATTATATATAGATCCTCTCTTTATTGTAGCAGGGGGATGAATTTTGAGATTAAGAAATAAAACGTTAAGAGTTTTGAGTTTTACGAGAAAGCATCTCGTGTATCTTCCCGTTTGTTCACGCTTCCCCTACATCAGAGGAGGGACTTGAGAAATGGTGAAGTGGAGTACTTGATCAAGTCCATGAATCTCCTCCTCTGAAATATCATCAGCGTCTCGCTGGAGTGCATCATCTTCGGTCTCACACATGTGCATCGAAATGCACGTTTTGGCTCCAACCATAAGATGGGGGTCGTCGACTTTTGACTCGATAGAGTCAAGACGTGCTGTTAGATTATCTATTTGAGCGCTCAGTCGAGCACACCCGAGCTCAATCTCCCTTTCTCGGTTTGCTTGGGCCATCATACGATTGAGGATGAGATCAAGTTTGGCATCGTATCCCGAAGAGTCATCCTAGAGCTCACCGAAAGGTATGGGCATCGGATGTGGGTCCACAACCATGGGCTCATCGGCTCGTGACTCGATAGAGTCGATGCGCTTTGCTAGACTCTCCAATTGCTCGCTCAAACTTCCACATCTGAGCTCCACCTCTTCTTCTCGGTTTTCTTGGGCCATAATCCGATCAGGATTAAATTAAGTTTTTCGTTGAATGCGGCCACTTCTTCTCGAGCTGTTATAAAGGTAAGAGTTCGGTCGAGCTTCTCATTATGCTTTGAGGTTCGCTCCTGAAATTCACAACTGGTGCCAAATTCCATTGCTGATCAGAAGGATAAAGATAAGATTGGTCGTAGTGTAACTCGGCCCATTATTCCTGTAGAGAGTGTGCGGGGAGGAGAAAACACGGTTGACGTTCATATTCTCTGCACACCTGAATAGAACGACCACACGAAGCCACAAAGAGAANCAACGATAGAGAACTCCATTAATAACGAAAATGGACAACAATCCGAATACAACCCCCGAGGGGACAACACTGAGAGACACACTTCAACAGTGGTCTAGAAGTAACGACCCACAACACGACTAAAGCAGGGAGAAACGCCCCGAGCCCTTTAGCCGGTTTAATCCACCAAACACCTAAAAACCACAACCTAAAACTATCCCACAAAAAGCCCAAACCCACAGCAACACAGAAAAACTGCAAGTGCAATTACACATAGCAACACCTAATTACATCACCCACAGTCGCTAACCACACATCAACATGACCATCCAAAATCACATCAAAAGCACTCCCACAAAACCTGTACATACCACCAACAACAAACATAAAAAGCAAAACAGAAAAGGAAAAAGACTATAATAAAAGCTTTACAATCACGAAAGCAAAGCTACCGGAGTAGAATCTAAAGATTCGTTCCCCGGGTCGTATCGCAAGGAAGGTTAGCCGGATATTCTTGTGCATTTATTCAATCACGAAAAAGAGAAATCAAATTCTTAAACATTCTAATTCAATAGTTTGAGGTTTTCAATTATCAACTAAGGATTCTAAACTAAATTAAACGCAATGTAAATGGCAAACAAATTCACTTAATGATTAAAGTGCTAGGAATCGGGGATTTGTGTAAGGTTGGCTCGGCTGGCGGTGTCACTGGGGTTTCTTGCTTCTTCAGGCCCTCTTTTTTTTCCTTTGTTCTTTTCTCCTACGACCTCCCCTTCGATGTTGGGCAAAATCACAGTCACTGTATTCACATGCTCTGGCTGACTAGGCAACTTTCCCTTGTTCAATTTAGTCTCGATGGTTCCGACCCGTGTGGCCAGTTGGCCCACTTGCGTCTCAAGCCGCTTAAGAGATGCATCTTGGTTCGTGATAAACTGGAGGATCTTGTCAAGCTTGTCGTCCTGGAGAGATGAACTCGACCCTGCTCCCGGTGCTTACATCCTGGCTTCTGGTCCCCTCTGCTGCTGTTGTATCTGGTAGTTCGGACGGGGAATGAAATTGGGTCGAGGTTGTTGCTGCATGAAATTCGGACGGGGTTGCTGGAGGGTGTTCGTGTTGTTTGACCAGAAGAAGTTGGGATGATTCCTCCACCCCGGGTTGTATGTGTTTGAAATGGGTCATTGCCTGGCCGGTTCTAGTATCCCTGTAAAGCACTAGCATCCACATACTGCTCACCAAAATCCTGCTTGAACGAAGAGGGGCAAACTTTGGACGGGACTCCACATGCCCCACACGTGTCAACTGCCATAGTTTGCACCGGCTGAGCTCCTCGTGCGTTAAGTAACCGCATCTGCTCCGTAAGCTCAGCTAACTGCTGGGCCATCAGGTTATTGCTCGGCCTGACCTCGTTCACTGTCACTCTCTTCCCCCGGATGTTATTCTGCAACGAGTTCTTGCTCATTGTCTCAAATATGTCAAACATCTCCTCAGCCGTTTTTCCTCCGACATCTCCTCCTGCAGCATTGTCGACCATATACTGCAAGTTCTGGTGGAGGGAGTCGTAGAAGCAGTTCATTAGTAGCCCAGGAGACAGGTTGTGATGAGGGCACTGTCGTTGGAGATCCTTGAACCGCTCCCAAGCCTCGTGAAGAGGCTCATTCTGTAATTGGGAAAATGAAACGATTTGTGACCGGAGCTCCTGGGTCTTTGGATGGGAGTAGTACCTGTAGCGCCCCATTCAATTTATAGAATTTCTCGAAATATTCTATTTATCGAATATTATTTATAAGGTTATATTTATTTTATTAGTCGCGATGTCGACTTAAATATAAGGTTGGAATACTCGATCGTTTTATTGAAAAATGTTCATCGTTCGGCGATTTTGGTTTAATCACGTGAGACAGATCTAGCCCGTTTATTTGTGGATTTTTGGGATTATTATTATTATTATCATTAATTGCGAATATTGTGATTATTATTGTTATTACCTGATTATCATTATTGTATTTATTATTATTATTATTATTATTATTATTATTATTATTATTATTATTAATGAATGTCTAAATATTACTATTTGTCTAATTGTAATAAAATTGCCTAAATGTGTATTCTTATTTTTATTGTTATTATTATTATTATTTTAAAAATATATAAGTGCAATTTATTTATTTCCCGGCTTTTATTTGTTATCGTGCGATTAATCGATCCCGACTATACCCGCATGAACCGAACCGGCCCTCGAGCTTAACCCGCCCAAGCCCCGGTTCACTAAAATCCGTGCGTGTGTGTGCGTGTGAAATTTCTTGGTTGTCAAGAAAATTTATTAGACCTAGTCATTGTGTATATATGTATACACTTGTATCTATCGCCCCTCTCGTTAGAATTCTCTCACACGCAGCTTTCTCCATCTCAAATCGCTCGATCTCTCCTTCCTTCTCTCGCAAAAATCTGACCGCCGCAGCCTTCACTCAATCCCGTCACCATCCCCCTCCGTTCACTATCGTCTTCCCTCGCCGTGAACGGAAGTTCCGTCGTCATCATCCCTCGCGTAGTTTTTTCGACGAATCCAGTCACGCCGCTCACAGCTCCGCTGCGAGCCGTCCTTCGTTGTGAACTAGTCCGATCGATGACCTTCCTCCGGCGACCTCCAGCAACCCGACGTGGACCCCTGTTCGCGAACTTCCGACGACCTGCTCTCCTCCCGCGTCGCGAACAGAAGCCCCGCCACGCCGCGACGCCACCGCAGAAGCCCCGCCTTGCCGTGAGCATCCCTCCACGATCTCTGTCCGCAAGTTCCGGCGACTCCCTCCTCAGCGAACGTTGAACACGCGACCAGCAGGCCCCCGGCGACTCATCTTCAGCCACATGTCATCCGGCGAGCCTTCCTTCACCGTCTGCTGCTCCTCCGTGTCAAGCACCGAGCGCCGCAGCAACCGAGCAGCCGAGAACAGCTGCCGCTGCTGCTCCTTTCCCGGCGAGACGCGTGAATCCGTCGATCCCGTCATCCCCGTTCGTGTCCTTCGTTCCGTTTTTCCGAGTTTTTCTCGAGAACGGTACCAAGTCGAACCGTCTCGCTAAATCGTGTATTCGTGTATATTGTTTGCGTTATGTGATTGATGTGTTGTGCTTACCTTGCGATTTAATGTACACGTTATGGTGTTATGTGAAAAATTGGATTTTAATGTGTTGTTTGTGTTTTGTGGACCTCCTCGATTTTGAGAAAATCGAGTGAGACCTCAAAACTCGTGTAAGGCTATGCAGTTTGGAACCATGTCGAGTTCTTGGCCTTATGGAAGGCCTCAGACGAGAGTTACGTGTTATGAATCATGTGTGATCTTATCGAACTCGTATACTTACTGTTTTAGTTTTAAAATTGTTAAAAATTGTGTACTGCTCGGATTGCCTTGAAATTTTGAGGGTCATGTATTCTGCTGAGAATCAGGCTTGTGTAAAAATTTCATAATTTTTCAAGGCCTGTAGCTATTTTAAACAAATAAAGTGATTTCTCGTAGAAACATGTTAGATGCATAATAAATTGGTCCGTGCTTCAAATGTGCTGAAATTTGAGTATGGTATGCCCTCTGTCATGTTTATGCATTGTGTAAAATTTTTAGAATTTTTGGACTAAGTTTGATAGGGTAAATAATTTATTTTGTGATTTTGCAGAAAGTTGTTTTAATTATGATAAATCGGTTTGTTGCTGAAAAATTCTGATATTTGGCTGAGATGCTTTTTTTATGTGGATTTTCATGATGTTAAAAGATTAGAATTTTGAGAGTTCAAATTGGTTCGGTTTTAGTTAAAATTCAAAAACTTTTGAAACTTGTATGAATTTTTAAAGTTCGTACAGTTAACGTCCATGGCTGAAACTTTTACATGTTTCTCACATGCTGTTGTTTGTAGTTTTAAAATATCTGGTCCTGGTTCGTTCATTAGGTTTGGATGTAAATTTATGTTCGTTTTTGCTGTTATCTTGTATGAATTTTATAAAATCATGTACTTTGAATTTTGAGGCTTAAACTTGGTGGTTTCTCTAAGTACTGGGAGGTGTATTTTTTATTAAAATTTCAGAGTATAATTCATAGGGCAACTGGACCAACTAGTTTCATGTGATTATTGGTTATTATTTTCAAAATATGATTTTGAAGTTAAAATCTGTAAATCGCATTGTTTTTCGTTTTGTTGTGTGTTTGACTTGGTCAATCCTTAGTTGGATTTATGTGAACTCCCATATGTGGTTTGGTTGAGTGTTGTACCGAGTCTAAGTGTTCCAACGTCCACAGGACTTCACGAATAACTTAGTCGAATCAAGTTCGACTAAGTCTGATTTGTGTTTTCCGTTTAAGTCAAGATATTGATTGTAGGATCTTGACTTAATGTAGGTGTTTAAGGAGTCAAGCCTCGACCTACGTCCTTTCTGAATTTGCTATCGTCAATCCGAACTACCAGGTGGATTTTATTTGAAAAATTTGCTATGCAATAAATTGTTGTTTTACGTGGTATGATCAATGTATGCATGTGAACCATGTAGCCTTCGATGTGAGCTGTACCGGCCATTGAACGGTTATCCCTGTAGCTATAGAATGTACCCGTTGGGTAATCTCCTTTGAGGATTTACTCCTACTGGCTTGGGCACCGATAGAAGACCGAGGGGCATTCGGTATTTTACCCCGCAGTAGTCTATGCGTAGGTGTGCAAACGAGTCTTGATTTATGACGATCTTATGACGATATTATGACAGGAGATTGGGATAATAAATTGATTCTTATACATGCTGCGATCATACTGTTTTTATAATTTGAATATGGTTTACTGCATAGTGGTGAGCACTACTTTTTCCAACTGTGCTCATCCCCACCTGAAATTAACGTTTCAGGTTAAGCGAGGCAGGTACGACGGCGGAGTAGAGCGAGTGGTGGTGGTCTATGAGGCCGGTTTTATTATTTATGCTTCCGCATCGTGAACTCATTTTATGATTTATGAGCTTGGAATATTATTAAAATAATTGTTTTCGGATTTTATGATTTGAATAATGTTAAGGAGATGCTCCTTAGATCCTATGAATATTGTTGGAACCCAGTTTGGGTGATTTATGAATTTTTGGAAAACCCGTTTTGGGAGTTGGAAATATTGTTAATGATTGAGTTTGACGATTGACTATGAAATAAATGAGTAACGCCTTTAATATGTTTGAATTAAATTTTGAAAAATCTATTCTGATTTTTCTGAAAGTCCGAAATATCTTTAAAATCAAAGTGGGGCGTTACAGTACCTCCCTATGAACTTCGTGTACACTTCAGCCCAGGTAGTAAGAGAATCCGGTGCGAGGGTCATGAACCAAGCCTTGGCCCGGTCCTTCAGTGTCTCGGAAAAGCATCTCGTCTTCAGTTGCTCCTCGTTAAGCCCGTGGAGAGGGAAGGTCTGTAGGACATTGTAGAATTCCTGAATGAAGTTAAGCGGGTCTTCATTCGGGAGCCCGAGGAAGGATGGCAGCTGGTTGTAATAGATCATATTAAGCTCGTAGTTCCGAGCTTCTTGAGGCAACCAGATGCATGAAGTTAACGTCCCGATCAATAGTTGGGCCAAGTCTCAGAGGAGATCGCGGGGTTGTAGAGACATATCTGGATTTGTGGTTTCAGATGATTCGAGGCTGAGTTTGTCAAACAGCTCCCTTACGCTCTCGTGACTTGGTTCGTCATTTGGTACGCATACACAAAGACAAAAGAAACAGCTCCCTCGGGTCGATCTCTCGAGGAAGACAGTTCGGAATTTAGCATTGGTCTTGATCACACACGAAAAGAAAATAAGTCCTAAACACTCTAATCACGATTGGTTTGGGGAATTAACTAAAACAAGCTTGAACTAGAAAAGCAATGTAAAGAAATAATAATTAAATTTCTAGAGAAAAAGAAGAAGTTCTGGGGGTCGAGAAATCTTATCAAGTCTTAAACTATGTTGAACACTTATTTGTTCGGTTATGAGATTTAACAAGCCTACACGTCTAGAGGGCTATGCTCAATAACTATTCATAACAAGAGCACAAACATAAACGATAAACTCATTCAAACAAGCAACACATAGACAATACTTTTACGAACATGTCTACTCTATACGAGCCTAAATCGACCGACGTCTCCCCTCTCGGTTCTAAATGTCGATTAACTAAGTTATAATGGTGATCAATCAACTAACCCTATAATTCATACAACTCGTATAGATTGAACAAGACACATTCCTCATCATTCAAAACAAGAATCAAAATCCCTAACCCTAGGTGAAAGGATTATCTCATGCTTAGATTCAATTTCTTGTTAACCGGAATTAAGAACATAAACAAATAGAATTGAAAAACATACAACCTGATTAAGAGTTGCAAGATTTCAATCCAAATATCTTTGTGTTCAACAATCCAAGCATGAGAAAATAAAAAGAAAAGCAGAGAAAATTATCCTAACAATATTGAATTTTTTGGAGAGAAAAATTGAAGAAAACGAGTTTGGGGATGGAATAATATGCCCTAGGTCCAAAATCTGCTGTTAAAATCCTGCAACTTGAAATTCGCGCCGCTAAGTCGCGAGTCGCAACTTAAGTCGCGACTCTCGCGACTTCCATGTCTCTTCGGGTCGCGAGTCGCGCGTCGTCAATTTCTTCAAAATCTGGGGTTGGTCGCGACTTTCAGGTCGCGAGTCGTGACTCGAGCTCGTGAACTCACCTTCAGGCTTTTTTTTCTCGCGAGTCGCGACTCGAGCTACACTGCGCCACTTTACGTTTCGGGCTCGTTTGGGCTCGTTCGAACTCGGAATTGAGTTCCGTTTTTGCTATATTTTGCCAACGGACCCCTCTATTCAATATACTCTCGAAACCAATTTTTCCTGTTGAGAAAATTTGCCCAAAGCTTCCGACCTACACACCAAAAATGACAAAACACGAAGAAAACCGAAAAAAACAAACAAAAAATACCTAAGGACTCAAAATGAAGGAAAACATAAAATAAAATACGAAACAGACTAAATACAAATGAAAAGACCTAAAATTGGGAAAAAAGAAAGATAAAATAAACACGAAAAACGCAACAAAAATGGGACAAACACAAACAAATATATAACTAAAATATGAAGTACTAGTACAACGAGTAATCAACAAATTACATACCCTGGATAATCTAACAGAACTATGTTTGTCCCATTTTTGTTGTATTTTTCGTTATTGTTTTATCAATCTTTTTCCCTCGTTTTAGGTCCTTTCGTGAGTTTTTATTCCGTTTTGTGTTTTATTATGTGTTTTGTTCCATTTTTGTTTTCTTTGTGTTTTTCGTGTGTTTTTCTCCTTTTTCTTCTTGTTTTTGGTGTGCAGGTCGAAAGTCTCGTGAGGAGCCGATTTAGCTCAACATAGACCGGGTCATCATGGTTGTGTAGATGGACTTGTTGGATACACATAGGAAAAAGCGGAATTAGAATTCGAGTTCGGATGAACCCGGACGGAGCCAAAGCGTGAAGCCGCGTGAAGTCGCATGCGAACGTCTCTAGTGTGATGGTCAAGAGCTTCGGGAGAACCGGTTTTCGAGAATCTTGTGGGGAAGCTGACACCATTGGATAGAGGGATTCGTTAGCTACGCGTAGGAAAAAACGGAACTCAATTCCGAGTTAAAACGAACCCGAACGAGCAAAAATCGTAAGATGGTGCAGTGCAGATTTTGGTCTCCGCGGCCGCGGGATTTTCTTCGCCGCGGCCGCGGCGAACAAAAACAGCCAGGTCCCAAATTTCAGCAGCAAAAAGTCGCGGCCGCGGGATCAGGTCGCGGCCGCGGAGGTCGCGACAGCAGGGTTTTAAAAGCAGTTTTCAGATTCGTTTTTAGGGAGTTTTTGGCGAGGTTTGAACACCTCTCGACCGGGGTGAAAACCCTAGGTCCCGAGAGAACACAAAATCTCTTTCTCCTCTTTTCTTTCTTCTTCTTCCTCGTTCCTTTTCTTCTCTTAATCATTATTTTCCATTTTTCTTCTTCTTTTTCTTAGTTAGGGATTAAGCTTGTAACTCGAATTCAACATCTAAACTTGGATTGATTGTAAGTATTTCTTTCTCTTGTTTAATTCATGAATAATGGTTGACTTGAGTAGAATGATTATATTTGTTGAATTTGATTTATGTAGCTAATTCCTTCTGCTAGGGATAGGGGATGATTGTTCTTGATTAATTTCGTTATTATTGGGCTTTAATTTGTTCCTGCTTGTGCGAGTTGCTTTAATTAGAGTTAATTAATTCTTACTTGATAACTTGATATAATCGAAGGGTGACACTTCGATCTTGCAATTGGTATCAACTGAATGTTAATTTGTCGAGTTAGGGTTTGTTGGTTCTATATGATTAGTTGATTAAACACCTTCTAATTGAATTAGCGACTTTTAGAACCGAAAGGGGAGAAGTCGTAGACCTAGGCTCGCATGAGATAGATGATTTCGTAACTGAATAGTCTATAGGTTTTGGATTGAAATACACACTTGCCGATGACCCGTCTCTTGTTACGAAAAGTTATTGAGACTGGGATAATTGACATGTGTTGTATGCTTGAGCTAGCTCGTCTATGTTCAATCCCTTGTTACGAAGAGTTATTGGGAGCGAACCGCTAGATGTCTAAGCGAGAGTGTCAATCCCGAACCGAACAATTGATTGCCCGGTTTTGCTTAGAACTTGAATAAATTATCCCCGATTCCCTAGCTTCTTTATCGCTTTCTAGTTCGTACTTTAGGTTCGTTTTTGTTTGCTGTTAATTTCTTAGTTGATAATATATTCCTCCCCTATCTGATTAGAGTGTGTAGGATTTATTTTCTTTTTCTGTGCAATCAATACCAAACTAAATCCGAACAGCCTTCCTTGTGAGATCGACCCGAGGTCGGGAGTCATCCCGTACTCGGTAAAAAATATAATTTGCTACAACAAATTTGGCGCCGTTGCCGGGGAAGGCAAGTAGGATATTTGGTTCTGGTGTTGATTTTATTTTCTGTGTTTCTCTTTATTTTGTGTTTTTCGTGTTCGTGTCCTTTGTTTGCATCTTTGTTTTTCTTTTTGTTTTTGTTTTAGTTTTCGTCCTTTTCTCCTTCCTTTTCGTGGCTACGTGTGGTTGTTCTATTTTGGTGTGCAGGAGATATGAACTTCAACCGTACTTTTCCCTATCCGCACACCCAACCTTGGGGTTACGAGCCGAGCTATCACACCGGGTACCACAACCAATCATATTTATATTCTTCCGAGCAGTACTGGGATCCCTACACAGTCGAGCAAGCTTATGAGTCCCACGAGTTCAACGAGAAGCTCGACCGTATCTATGAATTCGCGTCATCCCGATTAGCTCAGGATGAAGAGACCGCAACCCGGTGTGCCCATCCGCATCAGTCACCTTCATACCACGATTTTTGGGACTATGGCCAGACTTGGTCATATCCTTACGAGCAGCAATGGGAGTCTATTCCTGTTGAGCAGTCATGTGAGTCCCTCGAGGACTCATCAGAGTACAATGCCAAGCTCGACCAGGCCCTCGCTCTTTTAGCCTCCCAAGCGGCCCGTAGGAGCAATATTGAGTCCAAAATCGAGAACCTTGTGGAGCGCGTGCAAGCATTAAAGGATCAAGTTAACAATGTCACTCCCGAGCCCACCGCTCAAGGCGAATCTATACATAGTGATGAACCTCGGGAGGCTGCTTTGACATACGATGAAAAGCTCGACCTCATCCTTGCTCACATATCTGCCCAGGCCACTCGAGATGTGGAGATTGAGCTCAGATGTGCTCGACTGGGCACACAAACGGAGATTCTTACAGCACACATCGACTCAATCGAGGCACAAGTCGTCGACCCCCACTTCATGCTTGATACTCAAGCCCGTACGATGAAGCAAATGTGTGAGGCCGAAGAAGATGATGAGCTCCAGCGAGACATTGATGTTATCTCGGAGGAGGAGATCCATGGGCTTGATTCTCAAGTCACTCCTCCCACTTCCGAGTTGGAGCATCCTTCTTCGAGGCCGTTGCACTGTGTTACGAAGTGGGGAGAATTCAGTTCGACTTGCTCCACAGATGTGCTTATCATCCCGGAGGTTGATGACAGAGCTCGGGTGGGAAAAGCTCTGCCTTTAGAATTGGGGATTGCTCGTGCCCGAGACCACTTCATACAGAACATAGCCACCCGGATCCACCATGCCCGCCTTCTTGCCACCCTTCCCATGCTGCCACTTTTGGAAAATACGAAGGCGTGGCATGATCGCCATTTCTTTCTGGACCCTGGCTGAGTTCCTCACAGGTTTCGTCAAGCTAATGACGTTAAACAAGCGCTTCTTGGGAGGCAACCCATGTGATTTATTGCTTTCTTAGTTATTTTCTTTTTGCCTTTTATTTGATCTTCTAATAATTGGAGTTTGGAGTTTCTGTGTTTTTCTTGGCAGGTACGAGTTTGCGAGCTTGAGCAGGAGGAATATCGAGGTTCCGAGCGGATCGTGGGCGAGTAGCTTGCACGTATTTTCTTCGAGGCATCTTCGGTTTGCACACCCTTTTCCTTTTTTCTCTTTATCCCTTTTC
>BKCP01009070.1:671163-704773 GCA_008636005.1 Striga asiatica | reverse complement strand
ATTAGCGACTTTTAGAACCGAAAGGGGAGAAGTCGTAGACCTAGGCTCGCATGAGATAGATGATTTCGTAACTGAATAGTCTATAGGTTTTGGATTGAAATACACACTTGCCGATGACCCGTCTCTTGTTACGAAAAGTTATTGAGACTGGGATAATTGACATGTGTTGTATGCTTGAGCTAGCTCGTCTATGTTCAATCCCTTGTTACGAAGAGTTATTGGGAGCGAACCGCTAGATGTCTAAGCGAGAGTGTCAATCCCGAACCGAACAATTGATTGCCCGGTTTTGCTTAGAACTTGAATAAATTATCCCCGATTCCCTAGCTTCTTTATCGCTTTCTAGTTCGTACTTTAGGTTCGTTTTTGTTTGCTGTTAATTTCTTATTTGATAATATATTCCTCCCCTATCTGATTAGAGTGTGTAGGATTTATTTTCTTTTTCTGTGCAATCAATACCAAACTAAATCCGAACAGCCTTCCTTGTGAGATCGACCCGAGGTCGGGAGTCATCCCGTACTCGGTAAAAAATATAATTTGCTACAACAAACTACACCAAGGCCTGGGGTATACTACTGAAATTAAAAAATCAAACAAGTAACTATATTACAAACTTCAAACAAGTTTAGGATTTCCTCCACATGATATGATTTTGATCTGATGTGATTTTGATCGGTCCAGTTAATTTTCACCCAATAATTTTGGGAGAGATTTTCCATAATTGATAAATCATCTCATTAGGGGATATATTTTTTTTATACTAAAAATCATAATCAAATTTGTCCCCATAATTAATGAAATTTACCACAACATGAATTCAAAACAGTTTTAAAATTTGAAATTAATGATTCAATGGCGGGATTTTTAAAAAATTTTGAAAAAAGTACCAAGATTAGTAAGTTTTAATTTCGGCAAGATTTTAGTTACTTTTTCAGGTAAATTCAAACCTTTATATATCTATAGATATCGATATATAAAATAAGAATAAGATTGTTTCATTTTTATAAAGCATTTCCCGCCAAAAAAATTAATTACCTACAGTAGATGGAAATAATAAATATAGGTTTAAGTAAAAAAATCATTAATGCATAGTTTCTACATAACTAGCCTTTCAGTTTATGTTTGTTTTATTAAATTCTCAATTTCCTTTATTTACGTTGATAGTTGTTTGGTAGGCAAAGATTATATAAATAATTAGGCAGCCAATTTTAGAATTCTCATTTATGGAGGATTCTTCTTTTATTTTAGCATTAGAATCATTGATTTGAATTAGCATATATGTTATATACACAAAAAATAATTTCCGATTATAAAATTCTCATCTATAGAGGATTCTTTTTTATTTTATCATATTTATTAAAATCAACAATAATCACCCAATATAATTTCAATATCAATTGTCCTAGAGCATGCTTTAATTCTAGGAAAAATCAACATCGCTCTAAATCGAAAAGATCATTAGAAATACCTGGATCCATTGAGTTTCTTTTGCGGAATACGAACTCGATGGACTGATTGGATCAACAGGTATTGTGCCTTTCCTCAACTAAATCGCCTTATTCCTCAAATGGAACCATCGTTTTCAATTCTGATGGGGAGAAGAGAAAACTGTATTTGATTTAGTGTAGAGACCATAACCAATAGTTCTTTATATATTACTAGGGTAGGCCACCCATTATCACCTAACCCTAATAAAATTAGATATCCATCCAATCAGCCCATATCAATTACGTAGCTCATGGACTCTACTTTATTTATATTACTTAATTGAGTCTGTAAATTAATTGAATAGCTAATATAATTATATATACTCTGTCGCCCATAATTCGATTATACACATGTGTTATATACACAAAATATTTTGCAGGATTATTTAAATGTGTTTATGAATGAACGATTTGTTATGAGATATATGTAAATCCCCTTTTTACGGTGAGACATCCACAAATCTCTTTTTATGGTATTGTTTTTTACAACTGTTTTCAAAAATAATTTTTTTGAAATTTTGTATAGTAAATCGCATTTCGATTTTTCGTATACACAAAATATAAATATGCTATGCAGAATCTATATTCATATATATAAATCTACTATATAAAAAGTTTTTATTTTCATATATATACTAGAGCAGTTGTCCAATTAAAAGCTGTTCGACTTAAAAAAATTAGAATGAATTAATGTGTTTTTATATTTTATATCATAAGATGTAATGTCTAATGTTTTGCAGGTTGTAATACATATTATTCATTGATATTTTGTCGCTAATTACTAATATTTTTTTAAGACTGTAATACATATTATTCACATGTAATATTTTATATACTTTTAAACATGTTATTTGGGCAAACTTTTTTATACATCCTATAGATTAAGGTCTCTCTCTCTTCTCTCTCTCTCTCTCTATATATATATATATATATATATATATATATATATATATACATATATAGGGTTGGGTTCCAGTGAGAAAGGGTCTTAGTGAAAGAAATGAGAATACATCATAGCCATTAGATCAAATGATCAAACGGCTAAAAAAATCCAGCATCTATTTACTCATTAAAGGTAATTTAGATATTACAATTACCATCTAACCATCCCACTCACCAGTAGGTCCCCCGCCACATCATCACACACACACACACACACACAAACACACTCAGACGCACTCACACCACACTTACACACACATTTAGCACACAAAACACACACATACCCACACACACAAACAAACACAAAACTCACGCTGTACTCACACAAAACATACACATACGCACACACACACACACACACGGGCAGGTGTCAGTCACCACAGTCGGCCTCCGACGTCGGCGTCGGCTGGCCTCCACCGTCGTCCTCTCTCCTTCTCTGGTTGGCATCCGCCGTCGTCATCTCTCTTTCTCCGACTGGCCTCCGCTACCTTTCACTTCCACCAGCACTTCCGCTGCAGACGCTTGAGATGACGAGCTCGTATTTTCCGGTAATGGTCTCTCCTGGCGCTCGTCTTTGATCGCACCCACACGGCCGCGGCCGTGACCTCGTTCTTCGAGCATCTGAAAGTCAACGGTGTTTGAAAGGGCGCAACGTATAGGACTAAGGCGGCGCCACCACAGTATGCGGAGGTTTCAGGTTGTCCTCGTTCTCTCGTCTGCGAAGGTTTTAGGCAGGTGTCTGTGCACGGCGGCCGACAGCGGTCTCGACGGTGTCATCAGATAGAGGTGTAGCTCCTCCGACTTCCGGTCACGGACAAGCCAGAGATTTGGGGTGGAGGACTTGAGTTTGAAAATTTGATAAGATTCAAGGATTGATTTGCAATTTAAATTGTTTTAGTTTGTTTCAATTAAACCCCTAGGTCAATCTGTAAATTCAAAAAAGTTTAACTATATTTTAGTTTAGTCCATGGGTCAAATATGTAATTTAAAATAAATATATTAAAACACATTATTTTATATATATTTTTGTAAGCCATATATATATTATTATTATAAACCAAAAATAATATAAAATATAAAATAGTATATAAAAATATTAAAATATTATTATTATAATATAAATAAAAATATAAAAATAGTAAATAAAATATTCTAAGAAGAGAAATGTAAATAAAGTTAAGCTTGGGTGTATTTTAAATCATTACTCACTTGCACTCCTATAGTTATAATCACACTAGACTAAAGCCCTAACATTAGGTTAATTATTTGTAAGATTAAAAGTCTATAATTTATTATTTGCTAGACACTCCTGTAGTCAACATGAGACTAAAGCCCCAACATTAGTTAATTATTTCTATGCTTAATGTCCTTAATTTATTATTATTTGCGAGACACGCTTCGCAAATTGTTAAGATCATGGTTCCCGGTTAAATAAATAAAACTGTTGGCGTTGGGGCCCAAAATCGGTTTAAAACCGCTTGAACCGGTTGAAAAGCATTAAAACCGAAAAAGTGTTGCCGGTTCTCGCGGCGGAGCGGCTCAGCATTGGGCTTTGTATGATCCAATTTACAAGCCTCAAAAGTCATCATTTAAATAGTGCACTTTTCCTTCGTTTTATTAATGTGGGATACGATAACTTTTGGTGAGTGTGTCTTTTGGTTTGTCTTATTTTTTCGATTTTTTTAATTGTCTTTTCTTCCATATCAGTATTATGTACAACTGTACTAATATTATTTGATGATTACCCCTTCCTTTTAATTATTTGGTCTAAACATATCAAACTATCAATAGACAATAATTCAATATATATGTTGTGATTTTTGAATACTTTGAAAAAAAAAAAAAAAAAACTGATTGCAAGTAAGATTNCTGAAAAGAAAAAAAATCTTATAATTTGATTTAAAAATTAAAATACAAATTTGGATTGTATCAATTTAAATATAGATTTATCAACATTATTTATTATTGAACTCGTATTTAGACAAAAAGGTTAGTGTACATTATAAATTTAATGACAAAATTATATATTATACACATAAAATTAAATAAATAATTATATATTAATTAAACCGATTTCACTACTGGTCCGATCAGTGAACTATTGAATCGGTCCGATCAGTGAACTATTGAATCGGTAGCATCACCGGTTCAATGATCAGTTCGATTTTCAAAACCTTGGTTAACATACACGCTTCTCGTATATTTTATAAACTTTGTCCTTTTAAATTTATACTTCTATACGTCTAGGAGTTTCACTCGATTTCGTACTATCAGAATATTTATCGGTCGACAATTATTTAGTTTCTAATCCATATTTCTTGGAGAATTGTTTCAAAAATAAAAGAAAAAAGTGAATTTATAATGCTTTCTTTGTTTTTATTATTTTGCTTTTAGTTGTATTTAATTCCTAAATTTATCTATTTCATGCAGTTGATATAGTGATATAGCACCCAAAATAGCTCGATGTATCGGCTTAAGTGGTTAGCTCGAGAAAAGGCGATCCAGGTAAGCTCCAGCTCGTTAAAAAGTAGATAACCCAGTCAGGTATTAGTCGACCTGAAAAAATGATTTGGAAGTCGCGACCCCGGAGATTTCGCATATGAAGAGTGACCTCAAGGTGTCGAGGTCGCGAGTCAGGAGGTCATGGGCCGACCTCGGTTAGGATATGATGCAGATTGAAACGTACGATGGAAAAGAGATAAATCTCAAGAGAAACTTTTATTCGATCGTGAAAATAAACTGTCTGCATAAACCATTGAAACCCTTGTTTATACTCTACTTACCCTATCCCTTATTTTACTAGACATGGAATAATAATAATAATGATAAAAAATCTCTAACTAAATAAAAGCACTAAATAAATAATAGGAAGCACTAAATAGAATATCTGCTAGACCCGGAGTCGATCATAGCTCGCCAAATACGCCAAGGCAATCTCGTCGCCATCATTCTCCCCCGGTTGAGGAGGATTCGCCCTCGAATCCGAAGGGATCTCGTCGTCAGAGTTGTCGCCAAGGTAAGGAACAAGATGTTTGACGTTGAATACGTCAGACGTGCGAATATGCGACGGGAGGCGAAGACGGTAAGCGTTCGGGTTAATCTTTTCAATAATCTCAACGGGACCAATCTTCCGGGCAGAGAGCTTGTTATACTCGTGAGCAGTAAAGCGGTCCTTGGTCAACACAACCCAAACATAATCACCAACAACGAATTTGACGAGCCGCCGCCGAGTATCAGCCCGCCGCTTGTATTCGGCCGTCGCCACCTCCAAGCGGGCCCTCGTGGCTGCATGCGTCTGTTGCAAGGCCTCAATCAACTCCTCAGCCTGGCAATCTGGCGGAACTGAAGACGGCAAGGACAATAAGTCCGACGGCCCACGCGGCTGGGCCGCATACACCACCTGAAAAGGTGACAGGCCCGTCATTCAGCTAACAGCCGAATTGTGGGCGAACTCCGCCTGGCTAAGGCGAGAATCCCAACTGCGCAAATTTTCACCAACCAAACAACGCAAGAGATTACCAAGAGAACGGTTCACGACCTCAGTCTGGCCGTCGGTCTGTGGATGGTACGCGATACTAAAATCAAGTTGAGTGTTAGCGAGCCGCCACAGGCTGCGCCAGAAATGGCTAAGAAAGCAAGAATCCCGGTTGGATATGATCGACGAAGGAAGTACGTGGAGGCGGTACACTTCTCGAAAAAATAACTGTGGGACATGTAGTGCATCAGAAGTGCGCTTGCACGGAATAAAGTGAACCATTTTCGAAAAACGATCCACCACAACAAAAATAGAGTCAAGCCCCCGTTGCGTGCGCGGCAACCCCAAGATAAAATCCATACTGATGGCAGTCCACGGCTGAGATGGAATCGGCAAAGGCCGATACAGACCGGCATTCGTCGTAGTCCCCTTCAAAACGTGACAAATCCGGCAGCGAGACAGAAAACGGGAAACGTCCCGCCGCAAAGAGGGCCAGAGATACGACCGCTGCACCAACTCGACAGAACGATCCCGACCCACATGACCAGTGCCATGCAATTCAGCCACCAATTTCAAACACAAGCTACAATCCGGGATACACAACCTCACGCCCCGAAAAATAAAGCCATCAACAAGAATAAAATCCTCGAAAGGACCAGAAGAGAGGCATGCAAAAATGGGGCTAAAGAAAGGATCAGTACCGTAGAACTCGCGAAGCGTGTCGAAGCCGACCACAGCGACACGCATGTCAGACACACAAGCGCCCGACGACTAAGCGCGTCGACCACATGGTTGGACAAGCCCGACCGGTGCTTCAAGACAAACGTGAAATGCTGCAAGTACGATGTCCACGTAGCATGGCGAGCTAAAATGCTATCCTATGAAGCAATGTCTCGTAAAGCCTCATGATCAGAAAATAGAACAAACTCACGGTGGAAAAGATAGTGTTGCCAATAGTGGACAACCCTGCAGACAGCATAAAACTCAATGTCATATGTGCTGTAACGAAGCCGCGGGCCCGAGATCTTTTCACTGAAGAAAGTGACCGAGCGAGACCCCTGGTTAAGAACCGCCCCAATGCCGACCTTGGAAGCATCACAAGACAGCTCAAAAGGGCAAGAAAAATCTGGTAACACCAACACGAGAGCTGACGTGAGGTGCTCCTTAATCAACACAAAAGCCTCCGCCGCCTGTTGCGTCTAAACAAAAGATTTCCCGGCAAGGCAATCCGTAATAGGAGCCGTAATAGAACTGAAATGGGAGATGAAACGACGGTAAAACGAGGCGAGGCCATGGAAACTCCTCGCCTCCGTGAACGTCGTCGGAGTAGGCCAATCTCGGATCGCCTCAATCTTCCCGTCATCCACTCGAATGCCAGCTGCTGACACCACGAAGCCCAAAAAGAGAACATAATCCACTAAAAAGACACATTTCTGAGGAGTCGCATAGAAGGACTCCGCCCGAAGAATAAGTAAGACCTCACGCACATGCAATAAATGCTCATCAAAAGAACAGCTGTAAATAAGTATGTCGTTGAAATAAACGACTACACACTTACCAATGAGATCCCGTAAGGTCTGGTTCATCACGCGCATGAAAGTGCTCGGCGCGTTGGACAGTCCAAAAGGCATAACTAACCACTCAAAGAGGCCTTCCCGAATTTTGAAAGCCGTTTTCCACTCATCTCCCAGCCGAATACGAATTTGATGATAACCGCTCCGAAGGTCCAACTTGGTAAAAATAGTCGCGCCATGCAATTGGTCCAGAAGATCATCCAGTCGTGGAATGGAAAAACGGTACCGCACAATTATCTTATTAATGGCTCGGCTATCCACGCACATACGCCACGAGTCATCCTTCTTTGGGACTAACAAAGCTGGAACTGCACACGGGCTTAGACTACGCTGAATGACCCCTCGCTGGAGCAGGTCATCCACTTGTCGTCGCAGTTCTCCATGCTCTGTTGGGCTCATGCGGTAATGAGGACGATTAGGGAGGGCTGCCCCGGGTACCAAGTCAATCTCGTGCTGAATGTCTCGCAAAGGTGGCAGTCCTGATGGCAACTCAGTCAGGAAAACATCTGAAAATTCCTCCAACGAAGGAACAATAGCAGCTGGAGGTGTTTGAGATGAGGTCGAGTCGGAACCTAGTAGCAATAGAACAAGTGGACCATCCTTCAGTTCCTCCACCAATGCCTTACCCGACAAAAATAGAACCGGAGAAGCGGGTGACGGCGGCAATGGACGTGGCGGGGCTGACTGCAAGACCATCGTAACACCCTTAAAACTGAAAGTATAGGTATTAAGACGGCCGTCGTGATAAACCGCCCAATCAAACAGCCAGGGGCGTCCCAACAGTAGATGACATACATCCATCGAAACCACATCGCACCAAATCTTGTCCCGATAAGACGCACTGATGGAGAAAGAGACAAGCACATGGCGGTTGACGGTAACCCCGTGTCCACATTGAATCCACGCTAATGAATAAGGTCTTGGGTGTGGTTCTGTTGTCAACCGAAATTTGTCCACTGCTTCCTCCGCCAACACGTTCTCTGTAACGCCCCGTTTTATTTTAAAGAATTTACCGAATTTATTTATAAAAATCAGAGTTTATTTTTGCAAAATCCCAATTAAAACTTTAACACTCAACGGGCGCTACTTAAACAACTAAAACAAATACACATTTACACGGACAAAATATAAAAGTTCAAAATGAAATTCCAATTATTCATAATCCTCAAACCCAGTCATGCATAATTAATTAATTCAACGGAACATCCAAGGTCTAACCAACATGTCCAAAATAATTAAAGCGGAATCATCATTATTCAAAGTTAAACAAATGATCTATCGAGATAATAAAAGCAGAAGCAAGTAACACACAATCCAACGACCACCACTCGATCGTCTCTCGTTGCCGCCGCCAACCATGCTCAACCTAAAAGGATAGGAAGAGGAACAAGAGGACAGAAAAGTAAATGGGGGTGAGTACAACCATCATACTCACCATTACCGCACAGTATATTTCGCATAAAGATCCATAACCATAAATAATGTATGCATAGAATCCAGATCTAATTCCCTATTAGACCCTATCGCAAACCTCCTATGTACATACAACAAACCTCCCGACCAGACATCGGTGAGGATGTAACTGGAAGCACTCCCACCCCGGATGCAACGGGCGTAGGATCTTACCAGGAGACAGTGAAGTTGAATTACCCCTCCGCTCTACACGGATTCGGGCGTTCAGACAATCCCCTCCGCTCTACACGGATTCGAGCGCCCACCTCCCGTATACAACGGGTAGGTGACTTCCACTGATTATGCATTCGTCAAAGGCACTACCATCAGGATACTTAGACTAGGGTTCTCACGCATACAAAAACTATCGCGACAAACATTTATATGAAATAACAAGTGCAATAAATGTAGATTCAACATAAATGAACCCACCTTGTAGCGATCGAGTCAAACACACAAGAATAGTAGTTGGCGAGGTCGACTCGTCAAACACCTAGATTTATTAAAATAGCCTTATTAAAGACTATTCGACAATTTACTTAGTTCAACTAAGTCCACGTAAGCATTCAAGCATGCATTAGATGAATCCATATAAGTTTTGAAAAAGTTAACCCGGGCAGCGTTTTTAAAAATCGACATAACTTTCAGCACACAACTCGTATGAACATCAATCAAATTGCATTGGAATTCTAAGAGATAAATCTACAATTCTTATGAAGACACCGAAGGCAAATGAGGTCATTTAACCGGTGATAATCCAAGAAAAATCAAAATTTGAGTCACAGTCCAAAACTTGGAAAAATACACTTGACCAGACTTCAGTAATTTCTATTTAACTGGAGCTACAGTCATGCTTTTAATGAATTTCAAAAAACCACATGATAGATAATTCAAATGTCTACAACTTTGATGAAGATTATATTGGTAAATAATCACATTAACCACGAGTTTAAACACAAGACATGTGATTCAGTAAATCTGTCAAAACAAGTATAATGAACCTGGACAGCACATCAGTTTTTAACATTTATCTTGAGCTACAGACCTCCAAATAATATGGTTCAAGTCTCAAATTAAACATTAGGAACTTGTCTACAACTTTCATTTAGAACACCGAAACATATAAGCTCATTTGAATGGTCAAAAAGCTGTTAACATTCAGATCCATATTTCTGCCAACAGGATAACTCCTAACTCATGCATATCTATATTCATAAAATCATAACTCGAGCTACAGAGCACGTATTGACAAGACATCTATCTCATTTGAAAGGCAAGAAATATATCTATAACTTCCATGAAGAGTGTAAGTTCATACGAGCACATTACGATATGATAAACAGGTCCCACATTAATTACAGATATGCTGCCGGGTAGCAGGAAAACTGAACGCGCAACATTTTTATAAAAATCATAACTTTATCGATATAGCTCGGAATCGAGAAATTCCAAAGCCCAGGTTTAGAAAACTGAACATACTACATTTCATGTGAAGACCATATTTTCAAATAACCAGTCTAAGATAGCTTAAAATGCGGCACAATAGATCAGCGAAAAAACGTATTTTCACATAAAATACCAACGAATAAAAACGGATGGTTCGAAACTCGACAACGATCAATATACTTTCTCGACAGCAAATAAACGAGCACATTGAGGTTCAACACATCAACAACATGATATTCGGTTTAACGAGGTTACGAGCATCACACGATAAACGAAACGACATATACGAGCCGATAATAATTCTAACCAAAATCCGACTTCAAACAAGTAATCGGTAATACGTATATGTAATATACGAACACGACCGAAATAACGAGAGGGTTCGAAAGAGTTACCCGCTTTCGAAAATTCACGAACTAACGGGGGAAAAATGGGCCGAACGACGGCTCGGCTGAACGGGACTCGGAAAAATGAAACGAAAAGAGACGAACGGCACGTCGGCTCGACGGCTTCTCGCGTCTCGCCGGGAAAGGAAGGTGCAGCAGCGGCTGAACGACCTTCGCGAGTGGCTGCGGTGTACGAGGGCGGCTCGTTGATGTACTGCTATCGCTGCAGAGGAGGACTCGTCGGTGGTGATGACGAGCGTCGGCGACGCTGCTTCGTGGAGGAGCTCGCCGGACTGGAGCTTCGCTGGGAGAGGAGCTCCTGCTGGCCGCGACGTGCTGGTGGTGAAGGCGAGAGGGAGTTGAAGAGGCTCGCCGGACTGAGAAGAACTCAGGGAAAGAAATTTCGCGTCGGAATTAATGGCGATGGCGAGAGATAGATGAGAGAAATCAGATTTATCAAGAAGAAAACATGTGAGGTATGAGAGATTCCCGGATCAAGATGGAGAGATTAGATGGGAAGAAGGTGATTTTCACGTGAAATAACATATACATACAAGATGTGTATGTAATTGGAGAGAGAAAAGATGATGTATTTTAATCATGTAAGTTTGACTTATTCTTGATGTATATAAAACATACACACATTCACACAATACATGAACCGGGTTTTGGCTCACGGGCCGATCCATACGGGTTTCGCCAAAATAATCCAACTCTCGAGCTCGGTTTTAATCGCGTGATAAATAAAATAACAATCGAGTAATATTTATTAAATAAATACATTATTTTAAAATAAAAATACTAATAATAATAATCTCAATTAATTCGTAAACAACGGGCTTACGAATCCACTAATTTCGATTACTGGTTATCGGACTCAATTTCTTTTAACTCCGAATATATACAATACTCGAAAGAATAAAATATGATGACTCGTAAATCTTTAAATTTACGAAACCGACATAATATATGTTTATTAGCGTACACTAATAATACATCATCAAGTAATTATTTCTCTCTGGCAGTTTAATAAAATAATAATACTATTCGACTCGATATTAAAATTAATACAATTAACAATTATGAGCACATAACCGAAATAGAATTATCGAGCTCGAATAAATAATTTCAGAATAAAATAAAATAAAATAATAATAAAAATCCTCAATGAAATCCGGAACAAATGGGGCGCTACAATCTACCCACCTTAAAAGGAATTCCGACCACGGAATTCGAAAATAAAACAAACCCAAACCACTAGAAATACATTGAATACAAAGGGGAATAAAAAAGACGAAATTCGGATAACTTCTCCTAATACCGGCCTCGGAATTCGAAAACCAAGGAAACTAACGAACTACAAGAATACAAAGGCCTCTAAAACGAGTAGGTCGGGAAACTCCCCTAATCTCAGCCTCCTCCTCTCAAGTCGTCTCGGACTTGTCATGTTAGCTCCACTGCACCTTCCCAAGGCTCACTGCTCGGTTCTCAGCTGATGGACACTCTGGTCCGAAATGGCCACCGGTACCTCCTCATAGGTAAGGTCTCGCTCGACCCACAGTTCGCCGAAGTCCACCACGTGGTCCGGGTCATGCACATATCTACACAACATCGAGACATGAAACACACCATGCACCCTGACAAATCTGGTGGTAAAGCTAGCCGACAAGCCAAGTCCTCGACTTGAGTAAGGATCTCAAAGGACTAACCGCATACGACAGCGGATCCTCATTTACCCCAAACCAAGGTATACCTCCCTATAGTCATACGAAAGGGGAAACTCGAATGGTACCATCCAGATACTCGCTCGATACACAAAACACAAAACGACTCACCCAAGGTGAGACATCACAAAACGCAACACACAACATGCACATACGACCTCAACAGGTCTCATAGTGCCTCGACCGTGAGATCATCGGTCGAACAATCGTGGTCGACACGTGGAGTTTAGTTTCAGCATGGTGCCCGGGTCACACCGAAAACTTACCCACAATCTCGACACACCCGTGACTTCTTGCCGAAGCGATTGTCACGGAAACTGTGCAACCATGCACGCAGTATAGCCCCGCTATACTAATATTTACAACACACGATTCTACGACACCAACGTAGCCCCTCATGGCTCCGTTTGCTGGCAACACAAGCTCCCTATCTCGCCATCTCGAGAAATCCTCGCAGATGCATAGGAAACCTATCGATTATGCTTCCTTATCAAAACCATCGATCAAGGATGCAAACGCGGTTCGGTGGAACTTGGAACTCTTGGTGGTCAAACCGTCCAAAAGAAAAATGAAATGGACGGTTGATTTTTTTTTTTATGCACTGTCCTCCTAGAGGCGACACGCTCGCAGGCGCTGCATATGCGGGGCGCCAGGACGCTTACGTGCACCTGTTTAGAGACCAGCTGCAAGGTCAAGGTTTGGCCGATCACACTGGCATGGGAGTTCCGTGTGTCCGGTGATGGCAGCTGCAGCTTACGTGTGAGTCAACGATCGGCCGCGCGCAAGCCTATCGTCTATCAGCACGGGCGTACACGCTTGACCACCACTTCGTGGCTACACCCAGTCAGGGTCGGCTTTTGGTTCAAAGTTTTGACAAGAAAATTTTATCCAGGGTTTTTCTCAATACGAAAATTTTCTGACTTGGGATTTCACATAGGCTAAGACAATAGAAGGGTTTTTCACAAAATGTGTACAAATGGAGTTCATTCCAAACAACCTTTTTGGTTTTTCACGAATTCAAAAATTTCAAGGTCTCAAAAATAATAGGGTACAAAACCGAGTCCCAAGTCCACTACCGTATTCCAACAACACACTTTAACACGCAAACAGACCGAACGCTAGAGATAGGCCAAAATCCTCGAAGGACATCTAATGCGGCTCTCCAGTCGAGAATGGTACTAGGTCAGCGGCTCCCTCTAAGACACCAACTAGTTAGCTCACTTCGGCTTTTTCCGAAAAACAACATCGGTCGTCACGTCAGCTCTTCCTCCGGTAGCTAATCGTGCCGACAATTCTGAACGAGCTCCACTCATCTGCATTGTCCAGAGTTCACACCTCAAGGTCTCGGCGAGAGGTTTCTTCCATCGAAAAGACCTCGATCACGTCTTCGGGTATTTCCGCTACGTCTCTGCGTTCTTAGAGATAGACTATGTCGTCGCTGCAAAATTACAACCAGACATTTCGTCGCAGTCACCATTAGCACGAAAAGAATCACTATTCGACTGCAGATATTATTGTCGGGTTCTAGAGTCCGTTTTGATACGTCCACTCCTCGATCTTCGGCTGACGGTACATCGGCCTTGAATCAGTTTTCCATGATTTTGCAGTTGCCCTCAGTTGATTGAACAGGTCTTCACCTCGCGATAGTAGTGGATCATCCTTCATCGGTTAGGTTTACGGTTGTCGATGTGTAGCATTCTCTGCCATGAAACAGATTGACTCCTACGGTTTTCAGGTTGGTTGCCACTCGCCTTGCTCGTCTGGTGGCCTTCTTTGTTGATCCTCCGGACTACGCCTAGATGCACCCAGATGATTGGTACGTCTCAGAAATGGTCCAATTCGCCATCAATAATGATAAAAAAATTAATTGGTTTGGATGAATGGAATATCCAAACCCAACTAAAAGAAAGATATAAGACAAGTAGAATGTTGGAAACACTCGTCTTAAATGGGTACATTAGGTCGTAAAACTTGATCTTGAAACTCCAAGCGAACAAGAAAACAAAGACAAGGGTTTTCAAAGGTTTTGCAAAAGTCCAAGGAAGTACAAGATTTCTCCCGATGATCAAAAGAAACAAAAGAACGGAAACTCGTCAAAGTTTACAACAAAACGCAAGTTCAAGAATACAAGCGGCTCTACGCTTCACAATGCACATGCTCCAGGCTCGACTACCCACCTTAAAAGATCCTTCATAATCCTTTAAGGTAAGATACCTTCCTTGAATTAGTTGACGACTCCCGATCGGAGAAAACTGTTACCGATGCATCATACGATTTAATCACAACAAGATAAATGACCATCGCTGGTCTCCAGGCCAAGATACCATAGTGGCTTGTGCCGACCTTTACTTTCTCGAGTGCACGGACTCGGAGTTATCGCAAACAAAATCACAAACCTTGCGACAAATAAGGTTTAGCAGGAAACAAATATGCTTATCCTTCTCCGTACACAAAGTCTCTAAACAAAGTTAGTTCCAATTATCAAATTCAGGAATTTCACAACAGCTTGAAAGATAAAACACGGAAAACAAAAAGATTAATAGACAACACAAGATCTCGATTTTTTTTTTTTTTCGGTCAGTTGTCCACTCTTGCTCAGTTTATCCTCGTCCTAAGCGAGAGCATATACACAGAATTCTACCTCTGTATTGACCAAATGTCGAGCAGAAGAGTTCATCCCCGTGAGGGTTCAACCACATTCGTCCACCGTTTATCCTATCTGGAGTAGATCGCCAATTTCCTTCATTCGTACTTGAGATGAAATGACACGATCCTCTTGTGACCTCAATGCCAGTAGTCAGCATAGAGAACTATAACGGAATAGTAGAATTAGGACTCTACGTATACAGTACGCTAGATCCATTTGAGTTGACGAAGTCATTCCGTCAAACAGTCAGTCTTCGTGGTCAACGTTCATAATCCACGCAATAAAAGTAGCCATCGCTTCCTCGAGATTTCGCCATCCTCGAGGGTCACGTTAGCAATGCTTAATCGATCATCAAAACTCTTGGCTTCGAATGACAACACATCCGAAGCACTAAGTTTCAATCCTCACACTCCAATGATTGGATTCCACCATGCCTCTTCTGGTCCAATTGTCAACTGCCCCAGACATTCGAAGGATCCCGCACATTCGGGACCTCTCGGTTGTTTAATCTCGACGAGGCATCCTAACGTTGGTCACCAGAAAATTATGGTGCATAAAGGCAAATCTCATCTATCGACGAGATAGCTCGCACAAGGTGCTAACTCGAAACTCATAGAGAGAAAATTTCTAGGGTCATCACCAAACACTAGAATTCAAATTATAACAGAGGTGGATAGTCCTAAGCCCCATAATAAATAAAACAACCAAAACTCATACCTCGAGTTGGCGCGGAGAGACGAAAGCGAGTGGTCGAAGGGTCACTAAACACACCACATTAGAGATAGTCTATAGAAACGCAGACTAGCTCTGATACCATACTGTAACGCCCCGTTTTATTTTAAAGAATTTACCGAATTTATTTATAAAAATCAGAGTTTATTTTTGCAAAATCCCAATTAAAACTTTAACACTCAACGGGCGCTACTTAAACAACTAAAACAAATACACATTTACACGGACAAAATATAAAAGTTCAAAATGAAATTCCAATTATTCATAATCCTCAAACCCAGTCATGCATAATTAATTAATTCAACGGAACATCCAAGGTCTAACCAACATGTCCAAAATAATTAAAGCGGAATCATCATTATTCAAAGTTAAACAAATGATCTATCGAGATAATAAAAGCAGAAGCAAGTAACACACAATCCAACGACCACCACTCGATCGTCTCTCGTTGCCGCCGCCAACCATGCTCAACCTAAAAGGATAGGAAGAGGAACAAGAGGACAGAAAAGTAAATGGGGGTGAGTACAACCATCATACTCACCATTACCGCACAGTATATTTCGCATAAAGATCCATAACCATAAATAATGTATGCATAGAATCCAGATCTAATTCCCTATTAGGCCCTATCGCAAACCTCCTATGTACATACAACAAACCTCCCGACCAGACATCGGTGAGGATGTAACTGGAAGCACTCCCACCCCGGATGCAACGGGCGTAGGATCTTACCAGGAGACAGTGAAGTTGAATTACCCCTCCGCTCTACACGGATTCGGGCGTTCAGACAATCCCCTCCGCTCTACACGGATTCGGGCGCCCACCTCCGGGATACAACGGGCAGGTGACTTCCACTGATTATGCATTCGTCAAAGGCACTAGCATCAGGATACTTAGACTAGGGTTCTCACGCATACAAAAACTATCGCGACAAACATTTATATGAAATAACAAGTGCAATAAATGTAGATTCAACATAAATGGACCCACCTTGTAGCGATCGAGTCAAACACACAAGAATAGTAGTCGGCGAGGTCGACTCGTCAAACACCTATATTTATTAAAATAGCCTTATTAAAGACTATTCGACAATTTACTTAGTTCAACTAAGTCCACGTAAGCATTCAAGCATGCATTAGATGAATCCATATAAGTTTTGAAAAAGTTAACCCGGGCAGCGTTTTTAAAAATCGACATAACTTTCAGCACACAACTCGTATGAACATCAATCAAATTGCATTGGAATTCTAAGAGATAAATCTACAATTCTTATGAAGACACCGAAGGCAAATGAGGTCATTTAGCCGGTGATAATCCAACAAACATCAAAATTTGAGTCACAGTCCAAAACTTGGAAAAATACACTTGACCAGACTTCAGTAATTTCTATTTAACTGGAGCTACAGTCATGCTTTTAATGAATTTCAAAAACCACATGATAGATAATTCAAATGTCTACAACTTTGATGAAGATCATATTGGTAAATAATCACATTAACCACGAGTTTAAACACAAGACATGTGATTCAGTAAATCTGTCAAAACAAGTATAATGAACCTGGACAGCACCTCAGTTTTTAACATTTATCTTGAGCTACAGACCTCCAAATAATATGGTTCAAGTCTCAAATTAAACATTAGGAATTTGTCTACAACTTTCATTTAGAACACCGAAACATATAATCTCATTTGAATGTTCAAAAAGCTGTTAACATTCAGATCCATATTTCTGCCAACAGGATAATTCCTAACTCATGCATATCTATATTCATAAAATCATAACTCGAGCTACAGAGCACGTATCGACAAGACATCTATCTCATTTGAAAGGCAAGAAATATATCTATAACTTCCATGAAAAGTGTAAGTTCATACGAGCACATTACGATATGATAAACAGGTCCCACATTAATTACAGATATGCTGCCGGGTAGCAGGAAAACTGAACGCGCAATATTTTTATAAAAATCATAACTTTATCGATATAGCTTGGAATCGAGAAATTCCAAAGCCCAGGTTTAGAAAACTGAACATACTACATTTCATGTGAAGACCATATTTTCAAATAACCAGTCTAAGATAGCTTAAAATGCGGCACAACAGATCAGCGAAAAAACGTATTTTCACATAAAATACCAACGAATAAAAACGGATGGTTCGAAACTCGACAACGATCAATATACTTTCTCGACAGCAAATAAACGAGCACATTGAGGTTCAACACATCAAAAACATGATATTCGGTTTAACGAGGTTACGAGCATCACACGATAAACGAAACGACATATACGAGCCGATAATAATTCTAACCAAAATCCGACTTCAAACAAGTAATCGGTAATACGTATATGTAATATACGAACACGACCGAAATAACGAGAGGGTTCGAAAGAGTTACCCGCTTTCGAAAATTCACGAACTAACGGGGGAAAAATGGGCCGAATGACGGCTCGGCCGAACGGGACTCGGAAAAATGAAACGAAAAGAGACGAACGGCACGTCGGGTCGACGGCTTCTCGCGTCTCACCGGGAAAGGAAGGTGCAGCAGCGGCTGAACGACCTTCGCGAGTGGCTGCGGTGTACGAGGGCGGCTCGTTGATGTACTGCTATCGCTGCAGAGGAGGACTCGCCGGTGGTGATGACGAGCGTCGGCGACGCTGCTTCGTGGAGGAGCTCGCCGGACTGGAGCTTCGCTGGGAGAGGAGCTCCTGCTGGCCGCGACGTGCTGGTGGTGAAGGCGAGAGGGAGTTGAAGAGGCTCGCCGGACTGAGAAGAACTCGGGGAAAGAAATTTCACGTCGGAATTAATGGCGACGGAAATTTGAGAGGAAGATGATGGTGATGATAGAAGATGACAGACTGACAGTGGCGAGAGATAGATGAGAGAAATCAGATTTATCAAGAAGAAAACATGTGAGGTATGAGAGATTCCCGGATCAAGATGGAGAGATTAGATGGGAAGAAGGTGATTTTCACGTGAAATAACATATACATACAAGATATGTATGTAATTGGAGAGAGAAAAGATGATGTATTTTAATCATGTAAGTTTGACTTATTCTTGATGTATATAAAACATACACACATTCACACAATACATGAACCGGGTTTTGGCTCACGGGCCGACCCATACGGGTTTCGCCAAAATAATCCAACTCTCGAGCTCGGTTTTAATCGCGCGATAAATAAAATAACAATCGAGTAATATTTATTAAATAAATACATTATTTTAAAATAAAAATACTAATAATAATAATCTCAATTAATTCGTAAACAACGGGCTTACGAATCCGCTAATTTCGATTACTGGTTATCGGGCTCAATTTCTTTTAACTCCGAATATATACAATACTCGAAAGAATAAAATATGATGACTCGTAAATCTTTAAATTTACGAAACCGACATAATATATGTTTATTAGCGTACACTAATAATACATCATCAAGTAATTATTTCTCTCTGGCAGTTTAATAAAATAATAATACTATTCGACTCGATATTAAAATTAATACAATTAACAATTATGAGCACATAACCGAAATAGAATTATCGAGCTCGAATAAATAATTTCAAAATAAAATAAAATAAAATAATAATAAAAATCCTCAATTAAATCCGGAACAAATGGGGCGCTACATTCTCGCAAGAACCCGAATCCACAATAAAACGGCATACACGGTCACCTATGGTGCAAGTAGACTAAAAAATCTGGTGTCGTTGAGTCGTGGCCTCCACATCGCTATGCGGTGCTAAGAAAGAACGCCGAATGACTAGAGCCTTCCCGACATCGCCACAGTGAAATTCAATTGTTTCTGGAACCTCCTCGTAAAAAGCCGACGGCCCATCATATATCGGTTGTTCATTCGAGTCCCCAAAGCCATCAACAAACATCGAGCGCCCACCGCCGGAACAAGGGCAGACTGACTGCCAGTGGCCCAACTCCCCGCAGGAGAAGCAGCGCAGCCCGTCACCCTGCTGAGGACCCACTTGCGCCGCCACCGTCCCGGGAGCTCCTCCCAAGCCCGTCGCGATAGCTCTGCCCGACCCCGCTGCCATCCCGGCAGACTGCCCGGTGGAGTTCTGGCCCGCCGAGAAGCCAGTCGCCGTGCCACCCGAAGCCGCTCCCGACCGCACCGAAAGAAAAGCCGATGAGGGACGGCGCGCCAGCTGCTGTTCGGACATAAGAGCGCGTTGGTGTGCGTCTTCAAGCGTGTACGGTATGAACATATTAACGGCGTCCTGGATCGGTAAACGAAGCCCACTGATGTAGCGAGAGATCAACTGGTCCGACGTCTCACGACTATCAATGCGAGTAAGCAGCTTATAGAACTCGTCAGTGTAGTCGTCGACCAACCGATTTCCTTGTCGAAGTGATTGGAATTTTTGATAAACACTACGCTCGTAATTGAAAGGTTAGAATTCCTCTTCCATATGTTTACGAAACTTAACCCAAGAAGTAATTTTGGATTTACCCAGCCGATGCCGCCTCCTTTCGAGTTGTGTAAGCCAAGTCTCGGCCCGGCCACGTAAACGCATCGCCACAAGCCCTACGCGTCGGTCATCCGACATTTCTATGAAGTCAAGAACCCGTTCCACCACGGTAATCCAATCGATAAATTCAGCAGCATCGAGCCCGCCAAAAAATTTCGGCACCTCCACGCGGAACCTCCTGCCGCTGCCTTCACGCTGCCCACGCTGGACGCCGAAAGGATTAACCTCCAACGTGGTGTCCTCGCCACTGTCATCGCCGTGCGTCGGAGGAGGCGAACGATGGCGAGCGCCCCTGCCATGCCCTCTGCCGCCTCGCCCGCCGCGAGTCCCACCGCGACCCCCACGGCCAGCGTGGTCGCGGTCCGTGTGCTCACCCGTCATCAAGGTACGTACGGCCAGTCGAATCTCCTCGATCCCCTTCGACCCGCCGATCAACCCTATCAATCTGGAAGCCGAGATCGTCCGTTCTTTGATCCAAGTCTTCGAGATGGGCATCTCGCCGATCGTTGTCGTTTCATTTAGGCGGCATCGTTAATCGATCTGGTCTGCTGATACCAACTGATGCAGATTGAAGCGTACGATGGGAAAGAGATAAATCTCAAGAGAAACTTTTATTCAACCGTGAAAATAAACTGTCTGCATAAACCATTGAAACCCTTATTTATTCTCTACTTACCCTATCCCTTATTTTACTAGACATGGAATAATAATAATAATGATAAAAAATCTCCAACTAAATAAAAGCACTGAATAAATAATAGGAAGCACTAAATAAAATATCTGCTAGACCCGGAGTCGATCATAGCTCGCCAAATACGCCAAGGCAATCTCGTCGCCATCAGGATAGAACAAGAAGGTCGGGAGCTTGTGGTTACAACCTAATGACCTAGGAGATGTGCAGTAGAGGGGAGAATAATCCTAGTAAGAAGAAAAGTATAACTTGCTAAGGAGACTTGTCTAGATAAGAGACGTGGTAAGTTAGCAAAGAAGATCTATGATATAGGATATTATACTAGACCGGGTTTAATGGATAAAAAGGGAATATATTGAAGAAATAAGCCTACACATGGCCAGGACACGTGGCATGATGCTATTGGACAAACCCAACTTGGGCTATAAGGTACACTCCCGCCTATAAAAGGGGGCTAAGGTATCTCACTCTCTCACTCTCTCTACATTCATAATTATACTCTTGGGATTTGGTGTGGTACTGACTTGAGCGTCGGAGGCCCGACGCCGGGACCCCTCCCAGCGTTGGGTTCTTGTAGGTCTGGTGGTCGTTCGAGTTGAAGGAGCCCAGGTGAAATCTTATTCACTTCATTGGCGCCGTCTGTGGGACCCGTTCTAAAAGTCAAACGGACCGAAAAAATCGAAAATTTTTCCAACAAGCTCCTTCACCTCCACCGGCCGCCGGAAAACATGCTCCGATCGGAAAATGGTTGGCATCATTGGGTAGATCTCCTCGAGGTGAATCTTCCCTTAAAATTTCATGCAAAAATTTCTCCGGGAAGGCCATCAATTTTGCGGTCAAAGTTTCTAGATCTAGCAAAAATTTGGTCAAAATCGAACATTCAAATGCATTTTCTCGGCGATCCGGGAGAGCTATGAAAAATCCGAGGGTACCACCGGAATCCTCTCGACGAGACGAATCTCCAGCTACCTACCTTCACCGAACGCCGCCCTCGCCTCCGCTACCTGTCGCCGGCCAAATTTGTCCGATCGGAAAAATCTCTACGTCATCGCGAAGCTCTCCTCGTGCTCGTTCTACCCTTAAAGTTTCAAACAAAAATTCCTCCGAGAAGGTCGTCAATTTCACGGTCAAAGTTTTTGGATTTAGAACATTTTGGTCAACCATCGGTCTTCTTCTCCGATTTACTGTCGATTTCCGGCGAAGCGCTTTAAACTGAAGATACCACCGGATTCTCCTCGCCGGGGCGACCACGCGGACGGTCACTTTCGCCGAAGCCGGTAACTTTTCTCCGGCGTATTGCAGCCCTAGCTCACCCATCTCTGCAGATCCGCTCGCAACCCGTAGCCCAGCTTACCAGGCCAAAAGCCCGCCAGCAATCCCATAGCCCAAGCGTCGACTCTAGAGGTCCGCGACCTTGACACCATGAGGCCCAGCAGCACGACCCAATATGAAAGCCCATGGAGGAGGCCTTCAGCCCAACATCCCATCGCGCATGAGTGGAAAACAAGCGGGCCGCGCCCAGCCCGCGAGGCCCACATCTCTCACCAACATTGGCCCGCGAGGGGCCCGCGTAAAGCCCGACCCCTGGCCCGCATCTTTCAGCCAGCACATCACCCCTTTTCAGCCCGCGAGGGCCCGGTACAAGCCCGCGAGTGGCCCATCCTCATACCGCGCCTCCTGTTGCCTTTAGCCCGGCCCAACAGCCTGTTTTTGCGGCCCAAATTGCTCCTAGCTGGCCCAGAGCGCCTGAAATGCGGCCCAAGGGAGTATACATGGTCTATTTTGTGTCCAAACTTCTCCCATGCAGCCCAGAATTGTCCAACAGTCTCGGTTCGAGCCCAATACTATTTCGGGAGGTAAATCGAAGTAACTTTATCGTGGTGAAGTTATGACGTTCATTTAATTTATCGACCAAGGGATTTTTTAAATTGGTGAAAATTGCAAAAGTATTGGATTTATCCATAGAGCCTATTTGATTTTTTGGTGGAGACTATTTGATATATTTGTGGAGGCTATTTGATATATTCATGAGGATTATTTGATTTATTTGTGGAGCATTATTGGATTTCTTCGTGGAGTATTATTTGATCGATTCGTGGAAATATTTGATTTTCCTTAGAAGATATTATTTGATTTGTTCGAGGTAATATTTGATGGGTTCATGGAGATAATATTTGACTTTTTCGTGGAGAAATTATTTGGTGTATTTGCGAAGAAATTATATGTGTTATTTGTTACACTTGGAGAGGCTAGCAATATTTTGCACAACACTAATTAAACGTGGTTGTTTGAAAAAATAAATGCGGGTCGTGATATCGAATTGAGAATATTTTGTGATAGTGCTTATTGTGTTTTGAGCATTTATTGATGGGCTCGAGCAGATGGATTAACATTATATGATTTGATATCTTGATATATTCGGAGCCTCTCATTTGGATTTTCATGCGAAAGTGTAGAATTTTGCTTGACTTGTCTACTCATAATTTTTTAAGCATGTCATTGCTCGAGCATGTCTTAAATCGAGGAGATGGCGGTTTTTTTATTTGATCTCTTGTTTTTCTTGCGTGGAGCATGGAAAACGGATGACGTGAATATAATGTGGATAATGATATCTCTTTTAATTCTTGTCGAGGAAACAACGAAATGACATGAGTCTGGACAAGCTATGGCGGACGCATTGGGGAGTTTCGAGGACAAGGTGAACGAGCACGAAGCCATCAAAGCAGGGTGATAAGAAGGGACGAGTCTGGATGGTGCCGATCGCAGGTGGCAATTTCAGAGGCAGAAATCATTCTTTTTTGGAGAGGTAGGATAATTGAGAGTGGCATTCTCGACCTTCAGGTATAAAATTAGTCCCAACTCTTGTCGATGGTCAAGATCGGCTGACACTATTTTGTGACATATGGAATCTCTTAGCATTCTTTTTTGGGAGGAATGTTCATTGTTTGAATATTTTGGGTGAAATGTTGCTGATATTATGGTGTATATGTATATGTTTAGCATTATTATTCAGTTGACTAACAAAATACAGAAAATGAGGTGTACGTGGAGCCTTGAACATGAATATGGCATGACTAAGGCCTTCGGGCTAGCCAGCCTCGAGTCGTCATGACTATAGAGCTCGGTATTGGGAGTAATTCATTCGAATTTTTGTTTGGTGCATTCGTTTAATGATTGTTTGTACCTGCAGAGTATGATTTGTTGTAATTGCTTGTCGAATTCATGGTTTTGTGAAATTCTAGTCGACTATATATTTGAGTGGGTGTTTATGTGATTTCATACTATGGTAGAGATTTGCATGTAGATTGAGGCGTGGTATAAACGAATGTGGACCAGTGTGATTGCTTTGATTTATTCGTCTTCTGTCATTATTGCTATCGTGATTGCAAATGGGATGATGTGGATAAAATGCAACTAATGGAATCTGTTGAATTCTTGCTGAGAAAAATGCATGAGCAGGTGAACAGGATATTGGTTATGGTGAGGAGTGGAAAGCATGGACTAAACGAAAAACGCGGGTCGTCATGTACAAACAAGAAAGGGAGGTCGAAAAATGTATTAGGTATTTTTTTTATTATCTCGTTCGACGTATTATACATTTGGTGACACTAACGAAAATGATCCATTACTATTCTATCTCGTGGTGTTTGGTATTTTTTTTGTCGACCTCAGTGGCAGGTCGAAGTGTTCGAGCAGTTCAGAAGAAAAAAATCCACCATAACTAAGGCCTCCGGGTTGGGTGGTCGCTTGTTTTCGGTACATTCCTTGGGGTGGGCAGGTGGTCGAAAAAGTCCACACCTCCGGGCTGGACGACCGCCATGTTTTTGGAACATCCCTTGGGGGTGGGCAAGTGGTCGAAGAAAAAAATCCACCATGACTAAGGCCTCTGGGCTGGGTGGTCGCTTGTTTTCGGTACATTCCTTGGGGTGGGCAGGTGGTCGAAAAAGTCCACGCCTCCGGGCTGGACGATCGCCATGTTTTTGGAACATCCCTTGGGGTGGGCAAGTGGTCGAAGAAAAAAATCCACCATGACTAAGGCCTCCAGGATGGGTGGTCGCATGTAACGACCACTCCTTCAAGGGTGGACATGTGTTCGAAGACAAAAAATCCACCATGCCTAAGGCCTTCGGGCGGGGTGGTCGCATGTAACGACCACTCCTTCGAGGGTGGACATTTGTTCGAAGACAAAAAATTCACCATGACTAAGGCCTCCGGGTTGGGTGGTCGCATGTAACGACCACTCCTTCGAGGGTGGACATGTGTTCGAATACAAAAAATCCACCATGATTAAGGCCTCCGGGCTGGGTGGTCGCATGTAACGACCACTCCTTCGAGGGTGGACATGTATTCGAAGACAAAAAATCAACAATGACAAAGGCCTCTGGGCTGGGTGATCGCATGTAACGACCACTCCTTCGAGGGTGTACATGTGTTCGAAGACAAAAAATCCACCATGATTAAGGCCTCCGGTCTGCGTGGTCGCATGTAACGACCACTCCTTTGAGGGTGGACATGTGTTTGAAGAAAACAAATCCACCATGACTAAGGCCTTCGGGCTGGATGGTCGATCCTAGTATTGGGTCGGTGAAGACATGGAGCCTATTGGAGGCATCGGTGGTAGGGCAATGATCTTTATTTGATTTGGATATGTCAAATTTATTTTTCGACCTCAGTGGCAGGTCGAGGAAGTTCATTTCGAGCAACTCAGAGAGTGTATTTGTAGACCTCGGTGGTAGGTTGATGATCTTTATTTGATTTTGGTTATGTCGAATTTATTTTTCGACCTCCGAGGTAGGTCGAGGGATTTCACTCGGAGCAGTTCACAGAGTCAGGTTATTCAGATTGATGATTTTATTTGGTTTTGTCGAATTCGGCTTTCGACTTCGGTGTGGTGTCAGGACATTCAATTTTCGAGAGGATAAATAGCAGGGTTAAATTTTAAATTTTGAACTGAGGGGGCGATGATAGGACGAGGTGGTAGGAAAGGTTTATCTTTGAATGAAGAGAGCTCGAACATGGTGGTTGAGAAACAATAGACGTGAGTTCAAATGTTCAAATTCAAGACTTCGTGAAGGGATCAAGCAAATCCACCAAAGTATGCAGATCGGGAAATAGCAAAGGAAAGTCGAAATTACAAAATGAGGAGCATAGAAATCCGCTCTAGGAATCAAAGTTCGACCCCAGTGGCGGGTCTCTCAATTTTCGGCCTAAGTGGTCGTTCGGCTTTTGGTGTTCGACCCTAGTGGCAGGTCATTTGATTTTCGACCTTAGTGGTTGTTTAGCTTTCGGTGTTCGACCCCAGTGGCGGGTCTTTCGGTTTTAGATCTCAGTGGTCGTTCAGCTTTCGGTGTTCGACCCCAGTGGCGGGTCTCTCGGTTTTCAACCTCAGTGTTCGTTCAGCTTTCGGTGTTCGACCCCAGCGGCGGGTCTCTCGGTATTCGGCCCCAGTGGCGGGTCACTCGGTTTTCGACCTCAGTGGTCGTTCAGCTTTTGGTGTTCCACCCCAGTGGAGGGTCTCTCGGTTTTCGACCTCAGTGGTCGTTCAGCTTTCAGTGTTCGACCCCAATGGCGAGTCTCTTGGTTTTCGACCTAAGTGGTTGTTCGGCTTTTGGTGTTCGACCCCAGTGGCGGGTCATTCAGTTTTCGACCTTAGTGGTCGTTCAACTTTCGGTGTTCGACCCCAGTGGCGGGTCTCTCGGTATTCGACCTCAGAGGCAGGTCTCTCGATATTCGACCTCAGCGGCGGTCTTTCGGTTTTTGACCTTTGTGGTCATTCGATGTTCATTTGGGGTCCCGATGCTCATTTGGAGGTTTGGTGACTATTTGGTGGCCGGTGATTTATTCGAATTATAACCTCAGTGGCAGGTTGACGGAAACATCCCGAAGAGGAATTTCACTCTTGGATCGAGTCATGCTTACTCGACCAGAGTGGGGGGACTAGATGATATAGGATATTATACTAGACCGGGTTTAATGGATAAAAAGGGAATATATTGAAGAAATAAGCCTACACATGGCCAGAGCACGTGGCATGATGCTATTGGACAAGCCCAACTTGGGCCATAAGGTACACTCCCCCTATAAAAGGGGGATAAGGTATCTCATTCTCTCACTTTCTCTACACTAGTAATCACCCGTGCGATGCACGGGGATATTATTATCTATGCGCTTTTTTAAAGACAATTTTGTATATAAATTGTGTAATGATGCAATGATCATGATCATAAGAATAGTCATATAAACATATAATTAAACTGAAAGATCATATAGTATTGAACACTTCCCTATATACAACATTATTGGTTTGATTCTTTGGCACGTCATCTTCGCCACAAATTAAGATTTTCAAACTTTTTTCGGTTAGTGACACGGGAGACAACAACATATAATTGGCCATGAGTGAACACTGGTTTCTTAAGAAATAAGCCAACATGAGATAAGGATTGTCTCTGGCTCTTGTTTATAGTCATGTCGTAAGAAACTATAATGGGAAACTGTCGCCACTGGAACTTGAAAGGAATTCTAAGATCAGAAGGAGTTATGGCCATTTTTAGAATCATCACCTTATCACCAGCATGATCTCCTGTGAGTATCTTACACTCAAGAACCTGAGTGGATAGCTTTGTCACAACCAACCGTATCCCATTACACAAACCCATAGAATGATCCATGTTGCAATAACATGACTGGAGTTCCAATCTTCAAATACAACTCATGGTTCGATATTCCGGGACACTTGATAATTTTCAAACTCAGGCGTATGGAGATCAAACAAAAAATCATTATTAGGATCCGATTGGCACGTACTGTCAGAGCTCAAGTACATACGACCATCCAACAAATTTAATGATGTCATGTACTCCTTGATAGACTCGACCACATCCAACGTCGGCGCTAATATAGCCCTATTCTTCAAATAACTTGGATCGTCGGGTGCGTCTTTATACATTGGATATGTGCTTTCAACGGTTTGAGCAATATGATCATCATATGGCTGAAGCAAAATGTCCTCAGGTATGTCTATAGGTGCACATCCATCATTCGACCCCCCGATAGTTCCATCTCCGATGTTGGCTATCCAATCTGCAAACCGTGCAAGCTCATCACGTTCATCCGAATTAGCAAGTCCCTGAAGGCGCATGTTTTTCGTAAGCCTAAGCACTGTACAACTTCTCCATATGTCAGAAGCATTAATGGCAGCATTGACTATGTCCTGACGGCTACCCTTTGGAATGACAGGAAGGATTTGTCGAAAATCTCCACCAAAAACAACCGGCTTTCCACCAAATGGTTTGTTCAAGTTCAAAGGATCAATTGCTCCCATAATACCCTGCAGCGATGTCTGTACAGCTTCGAAACAATGCTTGTGCATCATTGGTGCTTCATCCATATTATTAGAGAAGCACGAGTTATCAATTACGCTAGAGGGCTTGGCTGATTGATGTTGCAAGTAGATTCCTGCTGGGGATTCAATGGTATAGCAAATCGAGAATGCGTTGTTCGTCGACCTGGCGATGCTATTCCGGTAGCTGCGACACATAAGATTATATCGACTTTGGATCTCAAACCAGCAAATAAAGTCCTCCACAGATACGTCTTCCCAGTTCCACCATAACCATATACAAAAAAGAGCCCTCCTTGGCCGGATTCAACAGCGGACATAATTCTTGAGTAGACACTCCTCTGTTCAGCTGTCATTTTCTTAAGAAGCATATCGTGTTCAACAGCGAGGGCTTTTCGATCATAATTCAATTCATCCAAAATTAGACGATTCGAACTTGACTTGATGTTCTCCCTATCCGGAAATGGCATAGTTGAGTATTCACGAAGACTTGACCCACGCTGTCTCAATAAATTCTCAATCTCAGCAAGGGTCAGGTTCTTGATTTGTTCTTCAGTGAGCATCAAACCTATAAACCGATTATTTATGCATAAGAATAAAAAGAATATTAACACGATTAGAACATTGTATATAAAGATAAAAATCAAATTATGATTAAAGATATTATAAAAAGTAATTGATTACCATCATTATTGTGTAGTCGACGATGTCTGTACAAAATGTCATATGACATTCATTGCCAACACTTTTTTTAAAAGGTATTTTTTATTTAAATTGTCTCATGCCATTAAAAATTTCATGAAAATGAAATTTATATGTTATTAAACACTTTCTTATGTACAACATTATTAATTTGATTCTTTGGCACGTAAAGTACTACATAGGTGTTCGAATTTATCCAAAATTGCATATTATTAGTTATTAGTTAACAATTTTTTAGAAAATTAAAGGATCTTATTTATTAAACAAAATTAAAGTAGAAAAAAAGTAGAATTTTTTAGGGATTTTCACCCATTATTTATTTTAAATCTAATTTTAAATTTCAATTAAGAAAAATTGAAAAGAATCATTAGTTTCTCCTAGAAATGAAACCGATTTTCCTACCAATAAACTGATTTTTTTTATTAAACAAATTGATCTGATTTTTTTAAACCAAATAAAAAAATCATCAATTTTTCCTAAAAATGCAACCGTATTTTCCTAACATTGCATCGATTTTTGTACCAAACAAATTGAATTGAAAATAATTCTAATAAAAAATTGAAATAAATTGTTAATATTTATGCAACTGTCTCTTTCCTAAAGAATTGATATGAACTTAACCAAAAAAAAAAAATGATATGAACGTACCAAAATATCGGTAAAACATGGTTAAGAAAAAACATAAAATCCAAAAAAGTCGATGCATTTAAATTTTGAAAAGTTCCACACAATTTTTCCTAAATAATTGGAAAATGTGACTTTAAATATCAATGATGAACTGCTTTTGTTACCAAAAAATGTGGACACAATTTTGAATGTACATCCCGTCAAAATATCAGTTTTATTTTAAAATAAAAATTGCACGTGACTTTATCCAATTTTCACAATTTTTTTGAAAGGAAAAAATATTCAATAAGATTGGAAGAATTGGTTAAGAATTATACAACTATTTGCTTCCTAAATTTGTATACAAATTACACGGTTTTAAATTAATTTGTATTTAGAATTGTTTCCTAAATAATTGACATATTTTTTGTATAAGAATATCTAAATTTGTTACCAAAAAAGATGATTTAAATTTTGGTAAAAAAATAACATATGATACGAAAAAAAATGGGATTCAAATTTTGCCATAAAAATCTTCAAATTTGTTACCAAAAATATAAGATTTAAATTTTGTTACTAAAGATTCATATGTGTTTTTTTGAACTTTTCATTAATAGTAAGTCAAACATTATATTTATTTGGTCAAACAACCTCTTTATATTTATTTGAACTTTCTATTAATGTATTTTTCCAACAACCTCTTTATATATACTAGTACGGTACCTGTGCGATGCACGGGAGCATTTATTACTTGTTTGTTTTTTAACAGATAATTTTGCAGTTAAATTGTCTGATGACATTAAAAATATCAAGAAAATGATATTTGTATGTCTTTGAACACTTTCTTGTGTACAATATTCTTGATTTGATTATTTGACACGTAAAGTGCTACATGAGTGTTCAAATTTTATTTAAAATTGCGTATTATTAGTTAACAAAGTAGATTTTAAAAAAAATAAGGGATCTTAGTTATTATACAAAATTCTAGTAGAGAAAAGAATAATTTTTTAGGGATTTTTTTGCCATTTTATTTATTTTCTAAATTTAGTTCAAAATTTTGATAAAGAAAAATTGAAAAGAATCATTAGTTTTTCTTAAAATGAAACCAATTTTCCTACCAATACATCGACTTCTTTACCAAATAAATTGATCCGAATATTTGGTTAAAACAAAGTATAAAGAATCATCAATTATTCCTAAAAATGAAACCGAGATTTTCTAACATTGCAATAATTTTTTTACCAAACAACTTGAATTTAAATTAGTTATAATAAAAAATCAAAATAATTTGTTAACATTTATGTAACTATTTCTTTTCTAGAAAAAATTGATATGAACTTACCAAAATTGCGTTAAAATATAGTAAGAAAAAACATAAGAATCTAAAAAATCGGTGCATTCAAATTTTGAAAATTTGCACATGGTTTTCTCTTGTAAAAGTTGTCCATGATTTTGAATTTGATTTGAATTTTTTTTTCTAAATAATTTGATAAGGTGTGACTTTAAATATCAATGATGAACCGATTTTGTTATAAAAAAAATGTGGATACGATTTTGAATGTACATCTTGTCCAAATCTCAATTTTGATTTAAAATAAAATTTGCATGTGGTTTTATCCAATTTGCACACATTTTGTAAAAGAAAAAATTATTCAAAAAAATTGGAAGAATTTGTTAAGAATTCTAAAACTATTTGTTTAATAAATTTGTATCCAATTTGCACGGTTTTTAAATTAATTTGTATTTAGAATTATTTTTGTAAATAAGTGACACATTTTTTGCATAAGAATCTCTAAATTTGTTACAAAAAATAGGATTCAAATTTTGGAAAAGTAAAATAAAATAAAAAATGATACGAAAAAAATAGAATTTAAATTTTGCCATCAGAATCTCCAAATTTGTTACTAAAAAGATAGGATTCAGATTTTATTACTAAAAATTCACATGTGTTTTTTTTCTAAATTTCTACAAATAGTAAGTCAAACATCATTTTTATAGTCAAACTTTCTATTAATGTATTTTTCCAACAACCTCTTTATATATAGATAGATTCATAATTATACTCTTGGGATTTGGAGTGATACTGACTTGAGTGTCGGAGGCCCGATGTCGGGACCCCTCCCGGCATTGGGTTCTTGCAGGTCTGGTGGTCGTACGAGTTGAAGGAGCCCGGGTGAAATCTTATTCACTTCAATCTAGTTGGACATCCTTCCTAACAAGGACTCTCTTGGGCATCATGATATCTACCCTATGTAAGAGTAACCACGTTCTATGTTAATATTTATTGCATACTTATGCATTAAATACACACTTATCATATTATTCTCTTGAGCGTGTTCTGGCTTGAGCGTCAGAGTGATTATGCTGGGACCTTTTCCCGACGCATCAGGTCACAAGAGCTTGGACAGAAGGACGTTCGAGATCAATTGGGACGAACCCGCTCCATAACGAATTGACACATTAATACTTTAGAATGAATGTGTTAACCTAGACTCTATGTACAAATACCAAAAAGCAAAACTTAGACTTTATGCATGCATTCTTGGACATATCAAAGGTGTATGAGTCAGATTTGTTGATGCCTAATATTGAAGAAATCATGTTTCTACATGATTTTAAAAGTTCATAATTGATGATGATACGCAAATTATCCTTGAACCGGTTAAACCAACAACATCACGAATGACCTTCTACCTCAAGCTCTCGGGGATGGGTCCAGTGGAGAAAACTTTGACACGCAAGCAAGTACTCACTCATGAGAGAAGATGTAAAATGTAAACTATATGCGCAAAAGAATGCGTTAAGAAATAAAGTAGAACCTAATCACCCCTTATATACTAGGTGTCGTGTTGCACAAGTAGAGTGTTGTCTATGAAAGAGATATAAATATATCTACTTTCATAATTTATCACGTCTGTATGATCTGAGACTCCTTAGCGAGATACACTTTTCCATCCTTGAAAGATTCTGTCCCCTCTTACCATACAGCTCTTAGGTCCTTAAGATCGTCGACGCGACCTTGCAACCTACCTGCCACATGCACTAACCAAGTCGTAAACATGACCTCCATTCTGAGGACCTCCAGGTTATGAGGTCTACCCTTATATTTGAGCTCATAGAGGAGCTTGATCTCCAAGCCGCATAGGTGAGGTCTGCTCTTGTCAGGTCGACCTGTACCTTAAGCCGCATAGGTGAGATCCCTGACGAGGTCAAACACTTAAGCTGAGCTACGACTCCTTTAGATCAACCATTCTCAAGCTAATCACTCAGGTCGGTCTATCGAGCTATACTGGATGCTATATCCTCTACAACCCATCCCCGAGAATTGTGACACCTCAATCCAAAAGCTCGACTCCTAGTGGTTTTCGTCGCCCTCGGCTACGCGACGTTGTCCGCAAGGTACGTCCCAGCCCTCGTCGTCCCAGTGTTCTGAACGCTGCTCACCATGGTCGTCTTCTCGTTGCTCCCGTCGAACGCCGAAAGGGTTGCCATCCGACAGGGTCTCCTCGTCATCGTCTAGGCCATGCGTCGAACGCGGCGAACGCTGTCGGAGAGGACCCTAACAACTCGCAAGCTGGGTTAGGCAAGGTTGAATTTTTTTATTTTTTTTTTTTCGTAAAAACGAACAGCTATGAAGCTGCTAAAAACTTGCTTGCTAATTCCAACTTTGAACAGCTCGCAAGCTGGGTTGGACGAGATCACGAATTAAAAATTTTATTAATAACGAGCAGCTAACAAGCTGCTAAAAACTTGCTTGCTAATTCCAACTTTCAACAACTCGCAAGCTGGGTTAGGTGAGATCACGAATTAAAAAGTTTTTGTAATAACGAGTAGTAAGATGCTGCTAAAAAATTGCTCGCTCATTCCAACTTTGAATAGCTCCCAAGCTGGGTTGACCCAGGTCGAGAATTAATTT
>BKCP01009070.1:618276-660280 GCA_008636005.1 Striga asiatica | reverse complement strand
CTCAATGTTCATTTTTATTTTATTTTATTTTTTCCGAACTTTTCCATATAGTTTAGGAGATGGGATGGAAATGCCAATGCATTTCAGTGGACCTTGCAGCAGTAGTTCATACTTTTTATGTGTTTTAGGATTAGGATAGGAACTCTGTGCATTTCCCTTAAATGCTGTTACTAATACTTTTAGTTGGTAGAATAGAATGGCATATGGTTTATCTTTCATTAATATCCTAATTTAGCATTTGCTCATCAGTCTTCTAAATATACTTCTGCTTTCAACTTCTTAACTATATTCACTGAACTAACATACGCTGTTAATGGTTATGGTGGCTCAATATTCAAAACTCAATAGTTCTCAAGCGTTATCGAAAGTAATCTAGGCAACCTCTGATTTTGACACCATTGTTTGCATTGGAGCTATCCTTCCTTTTGATTGATGAGAACATCTTTTCAGTTTCTAATCACAGTTGTCTTATTTGATTGATTGACAATATCATTTTTTTTTCTTCTTTCCTCAGAATATGCATACACTATGAAGATCACAGACAAATGTGATGTTTACAGTTATGGAGTGGTTCTTTTGGAGTTGTTGACCGGAAAAACTCCCGTGCAGCCACTTGATGATGGAGGGGACCTTGTGTCACTTGTGAAGAATTATGTGCGGGTCAACTCATTGTCGCCAGGGATATTGGATAATCGTTTGAATCTGGAAGATGAAGCTTTTGTTACTCACATGACTGATGTTTTAAAAATTGCTCTTATCTGCACTAGCATGTCACCTCACGATCGACCATCTATGCGGGAGGTTGTACTAATGCTGCTCGAATCCAGGGATCGAGGAGCAAATTACGATTTACCTCTACATTAGCCAATTACTGCACAATAAACTTTTTTGTTTTTTGTTTTTTTTTTTTATTTTATCCGACCCTAATGAAATTCGTAGTGTTCTTTTTCTTGTATTGACCACAATTGTAACTGATGGAAAATTATGTTAGTTTATCAAAAGATTTAGCAGCACGCCAAACACCACCTCCCACGCCTATTTCTGTAGTGTCTAGCTGTACTTGATTTTTTTTTTTCCAAACCGTTTCGAGTCTTAAGTTGTTTCGCGTTCATCTTAGTTTTGTACTTTGAAGTGGTTAAACAACGTGGATTACATGAGTGGTAGTTAAAATATTTATACGTAAATTGAAAAACAAATGGAAAAAGAGATTTTTTTACGTTAATTCCTAATAAATCCCTAATCACTTTACAACTTCCCTTTTAGACCCTAGTTCTCTTTTTTTTCTTGTGCACTCCCTCCTATAATCTTCTATTTCCTATTCAACATATTATTATTATTATTCATTTATTTTGCTTGAAAACCATATCTTTATTTACTTAAATTAATGAAATTACACACTGAAAAAATTGGAAAAATTCATCTCTCTCTCTCTCTCGTTCCCGTCTCTCTCTCTCTCTCTCTCTCTCTCTCTCTTTTCGTCGCCGTTTGTCTCTCTCTCTCTCTCTCTCTCTATTAATATGTTGTTCGTCTCTCTCTTCGGGAAGCTGCCCTACCGTCCCGCCATCGTATAAAATAGTTTTTTTTCGTAATTGTACTGCCTACATGTTAAACGACTCGTTATTTTGTCGTTCATGTTTATTCTCTTGTTATGAAAAGTTATTGGGGATGAATCTCTGAACAAGTAGGGTTATCCGAATCCTTCAACCGAATGACCACTTTCCTGTTAATTGCATTTCGAACCAAAATAAATATCTCCGACTCCCTAGCTTCCTTATCATTGATGATTCATCGTCTTTGCTTGGAATTTAAGTTTGCGTTGTTTAAGTTTTCTTAGTTGATAATTGAAACAAAACCAGTCTTCTGAATTAGAGTGTTTAGAAATTTAATTTCTTTTTTTTGTGTGTGTTAGAATACACGTGCATTACAATCCGGCTAACCTTCCTCGAGAGATCGACCAGGGGAACGAATCATTCGATGCAGTACTCGGTAAAATAAAATAATTTGCTACAACAAATTTGGCGTTGTTGCCGGGGAAGGTTTAAGATTCATTTTGTGCGTCTATTCTTCTTATTTTCTGTGTTTCTCTTAGTTCTTGTGTTTTTCTTGATTTTAGTATTTCACTTTGTTTGGTTGTTCGCCTAGTTGTTTTTGCCTTTCTTGTGTTTCTTTTGTTTTATTTTCTCTTATCTGTCGTTGGTGCTCGTAAGCGTTTATTGTTTGAGTGTATGTGTACCAGAAGTGGACGTATAGTAACTCCGAACAACAAATCCATTTATGAGAGCTTGAGGGAGCTGTTGGACGACCTTGTTCCCAAATCATCCGAAGGAAGCAATCAGGACATGGCTGAACAACAACCTCCTCGTGACCTCCTTCGAGACCTGGACCAATCGATGATCGGGCCGGTAACATCATTCATTCGGTTAGGGCAAGCAGCACGCAATTATGAGTTGAAAATGGTCCACTACAATTAGCTCCCTTCATTCCATGAACTCCACAATGAAGACCCGCTTCGCTTTATCTGGGAATTCTACAATGTCCTCCAGACCTTTCCTCTCCACGGGCTGAACGAGGACCAATTGAAGATGAGATGTTTCTCGGGGACTCTGAAGGACAGGGCAAAGGCGTGGTTCATGACCCTCACGCCGGATTCTCTCACCACTTGGGCTGAAGTCTACTCCAAATTCATCGAGAAGTACTATTCCCATCAGAAAACGGAAGAACTTCGGTCCCAGATTGTCTCCTTTGCTCAATTGCCGAATGGGACTCTTCACGAGGCCTGGGAGCGTTTCAAAGACCTCCAGAGGCAGTGCCCACATCACAATCTCTCTTCAGGATTACTGATGAATTGTTTCTACGACTCCCTCCACCAAAACTTACAGTATATGGTGGACAATGCAGCAAGAGGGAATATCGAGGCAAAAACGGTTGAGGAGATTATGGATATATTCGAGACGATGAGCACAAACTCGTCTCAGAAGAGCATCCGAGGGAAGAGAGCAACAGTGAATGAGGTCGGACCGAGCAACAATGTGATGGCCCAGCAGATAGCCGAGCTCACGGAGAAGATGTGACTACTAAATGCGAGAGGAGTTTCACCGGTTCAGACTATGGCCGTGAACATGTGCGAAGCATGTGGAGTTCAAGGACACGGTCCGAGATGTGCCCATCGGCTATCAAGTCGAACTATGGAGGACAGAATGCCAAGGTGAATGCGTTGCAAGGGTACCTGAACTAGCCTGGAAATGACCCCTACTCGAGCACATACAATCCGGGATGGCATAACCATCTGAACTTCTCATAGGCTAACAACAATTTTCAACAACCGCCTCAGCCCAATTTTGTCTCTCATTGTTGGTAACAAAGGGAACAAATGATGGGGATGCCAATGTAGGGAGCTGGACCGAGCCCATCGAGCATGGTCGACAAGCTGGACAAAATTCTCAATTCATCATGAATCATGATGCATCCATTAAAAATCTTGAGAAGCAAGTAGACCAGCTAGCCACACGGGTCGGGAGCATCGAAGCTGAATTGAACAGGGGGAAGTTGCCGAGTCAGCCGGAGCATGCGAATTCGGTTATAGTGCTTATGCCCGTGCTAGGGGAGGAGATAGTTGGCAAAGAGGAGAGAGAAGTAGAAGAGGTCCCAAGGAGGCATGAACAAAAAGAAGAGGCCCGGTGACACCGTCTACCGAGCCAGCCTTGCATAAGTCCCTGAAATCATACAGGCCGAAGATTCCCTTCTCATGCCGACTCTTGGAGGAGAAAGACTGTAGACTGATTCAGATCTCCATGCAATGTTGGTTAAGGACAATGTTGACCTACTGCTTCCCGATGTGATGAAGAAGATACTCGCTTATGCAAGATTTTTCAAAGAATTGGAAACGAATAAGAAGCGGTTCGAGAGTGGTGATGATGTGGTGGTATGCGAGGCGGCGAGTGTCTTTCAGCACGACTTGCCAAAGAAAGAAAGAGACCCTGGGGTTTTATGATGAATATAGCCCTCGAGAATGAGAAAGAGACTTTGGGGATGCTCGATATTGGAGCGGGCATAAATCTCATGCCACTAGCAGTTTATCTGTAGCTTAAACTTAGGGAATTAAAGCCCACTCGCATGCACCTGCACCTAGCGACCGCTCACTCTGACAACCCGAGGAGATTGTGGAAGATGTTCTAGTATGAGTGGGGAAGCTGATAGTCCCCGTTGATTTTGTGGTGCTTGATGTAGGGGACGTTCGGGTAAGCAAGAAGGAGCACACCATTCTCCTTGGATGACCATTCATGGAGACCACAAACACGATGGTCGATGTCAAGAGTGGGACGCTGAACATTACTGTGTTGGGTGAGTCCATCGCCATTTCCATTCGAGAGACTCAGCTGGAGTCGTCGACCAATTTTGTAGAAGAGTGTGAGTCCCTTAGAGAGATTGAGCAGATTATTGAGGAAGCGTGTATGCGAGAATACACGGAGAGGTCGTTGAAGGACTATTTCAAGAAGGGAGGGTGTACCAGCTTCCACACAGGCCCTCATAAGTCGTGTTCCATGGAGCTGCCTTGGTCCCAATGGGACGAAAGGTATGATTGGTCAGACGCTTGCCGCTGCTCAGGGCCTGACTACCTCCACCCTCCACCAGCACCACCGGATTAACAGTGACTCGTTTAGTTACTGTGCCATGTACGTTTGTACTTTTCCCTTTCTTTTTTGTATTTAGTTTAGTTTCTCTGTTTTTATGTTGGTTCATTATGTGGGTAAACTTTCCTAACGCTGATGATCGACAATGAGGACATTGTTCGGTTTTAAGTGTGAGGGAGTTTTTACATGATTATGTGTCTACATGGTTGACCAGGGCTAGTCCTTTTAGATTGTTTTTATCTTCTGCTTTTGTTTGGTGTCCAGTCTTATGTCAGTTTTTTTTTGTGTTGTCAAGCATGTGGTATTGGTGAATTTTATGATTTGTTGATTACTCTTTGATGAAATTGTGAAGTTGTGATGATGGTCGTGTTGGTCATTGCCTCAATATTTGCTTGATTGCTTTGAGTGACATTTATTTGTCTTGTGAGGTTTTGATACTTACTCTTCTTTCTTGTGAGATATTGATCGTATTCTTGGTTGAGTAGAACTTGCCTTGAGTCTGTTTGGAAATTACTCGATTAGAGTTGGGAATTGCAAAAATGATTGAGACGTTTTGTTTGAATTAGCTCTTTTTAGCATTGTTCTTTGATCCTAAGAGTATTTTTCCACTAGTAGCTCGTTTGAGCTTGAAGCCTTTTTTTGTCAACCTGTTGACTGATTTGTGTGATGATTGGTGAAATTGGTGGCGTTTTTGAATGAGGTAAAAATTGAGTTGCATTTTATGCTTGACCAAGTCTAAAAGAAAACAAAAAGAGAGCTCGTAAGACGAATCGAATGGATTATGCTCCACTTACTAGTCGATTCACGTTGACCGGTAATGAGCATTGGAAAACTACTGTACGACACTTGGATGACCACCAATTTTAAACCTATAGAATGTTGTCTTACGATTCGAGATTGATCAGAAAAAGTAACTGTCTATATAAATCTAATTAAATAATAAAAAAAAAGAGAGAAAAAGGTCAGGTAATGAAATTGCAACTTGATTAGAGCATTTAGTTGTTGTTTGTGGAGTTGTTGTTGGACGATATGTCTACTATCTTGTTGATTTCAGATAAGTAGCGGATCCTTGAGTAGTTTATTTGCTCGAGCATTGTGATTGTCTATTTGAGCTTCTTGCCCCATATATGTACCCTTACCGTGACCAAAAAACCCACATTTCAACCCGTGAAGTCCTCTTGATTCACCAGTTTTGAGCTTTGATTGTTTATTAGTAATTTAGTTGATACGCAAGCTTATGTTGAAACTAGAATGTCGATCAATCTAAGCATACCCTTCATATAATTAAGAAAAAAAATGAGTGAGGCATATATTGATATTTCTGTGTTTGAGAGTTTGTTATTTTAAGGCCAAGTTGATATTTGAGGCATAAAGTCTTACAGTTGTTAGAATTCGACCCAGTTGAGTTGGAAATTTTAAAACTCTTCTTATTTGAAACCATTTCCCATGTTCGTGTCTTATTTTCTTTTTGCTCGGGATGAACAAAGGTTTAAGTGTGGAGGAGTTGTTTGTCCTATTTTTGCTGTATTTTTCGTGTTTGTTTTGTCTTTCTTTTTCTCCTGTTTTAGGTCTTTTATTTGGTTTTTAGTCCATGTAGTGTTTTGTTGCGTGTTTTTCTTTATTTTGAGTTTTTATGTGTTTTCATTCATGTGTCTTTGTTTTCTTCGGGTTCTAATCATTTTTGGTGTACAAGTTGGGAGCTTCAGGAGGATTTATTTTCAAATCCAAATTGACCGTGTGCGCATAATTAAATAAAAGGGTTCGTTGGTGATGAGTACGAAAAAACGAAACTCAATTCGAGTTCGGATGAGTTCAAACGAGCTCGAGATGCCAAGTCATGCAAGTAGGCACCAGCTCCCAAGCGCCACGCCGCGGCAGTCAGTCCTCGCGCCGCGGTCGCGCCGCGGCACTGCACGCCCCTCATGCCGCGCCATGCCCCAGTAGAGAGTGCGCGCAGGACACCTGCCGTCGCGCAGCACCCCTCGCGCCGCGGACCCCTGCGCGCGGTCAGAATTTTTTTTTCGTTTTTTTCGTTTTTGCTCGGCTTTTTTAGCCCCATATATTGGGACTTGTTCCTAGACCTTAGAATCAATCTCCAAACTCGTTTATTCCAGATTTCCACCCTATAACACCATCTTTCATCTTTGCTTTTGACTTGAATTTCCTCTTTATTTTCTCGGATTAATCTTGTATCTCGGATTCGACTCTCAATCTCGTTTTAATCGTAAGTTTTCTCTTCATTGCATTGATGAATATGATTGCTTGGGTTAATTTGATTGATTGTGTTAAATCCAATATGAGTAGCTAATTCTATTTGCTAGGGATAGGGGATGATGTTTTGAATTTGATTATGATTATCGTGCTTGATGATTATTCAATTTACGCCAATTGATTTTAATTAGGGTTTTCAATTATCATGCTTGAATGTTGAATATTGTTGAAGAGTGACACTTCAATTTACAAATGATTCGTAATTGAATGTGATTCATTCTCGTGTGATGTTTTCAATTCTAAAAGATTAGTCGGTTAACCACCATCTAGTCTAATTTAATCGACTCTTAGAACCGAAAGGGGAGGAGTTTGTATCGATCTAGGCTCGTATAAAATAGGTTTATTCGTAACTGTATTGCCTATGTGTTAAACGACTCATTAATTTTTCTTTCATGTTTATTCTCTTGTTACGAAAAGTTATTGAAGATGAATATCTGAATGAGTAGGTTATTAGAATTCTTTAACCGAATGATCACTTACCCGTTAATTGCATTTCGAACAAAAAAAAATATCCCCGACTCCCTAGCTTCCTTATCATTGCTGATTCATCATCTTCGCTTGGAATTTAAGTTTGCGTTGTTTAAGTTTTCTTAGTTGATAATTGAAACAAAACCAGCCTTCTGAATTAGAATGTTTAGGGGGTGATTGTTTATGGATTCAACTAGTTTTTATTTGGTTTGTTTTTTAACTATAGTTAATTTTGAAAAAATGTGGTGTGGTTAGTTGTTAGTAGATATATTAAAATAATATTTAAATAAAATAATTAAAGTTGATTTGATGTAAAGTAAGAGAAAAATGATTGGAAGTGATGGTTAGTTAAAATTATATGAGTGTGTGAATAGCGAATTAAAGTTGATGTGATGTGTAAGAATGATTGGTTGATATTATTTAATTATATTGATAATATTGAAGATAGTGGAGTTGTGTTAAAGTTAAGTTAAATTTTAGTTTTGATTGAATTTTTTTTAGATGACGTCATAAACAATCACCCCTGAATAATCGTGCATTATAATTCGGCTAACCTTCCTCGATCGACCCGGGGAATAAATCCTTCGATTCGGTACTCGGCAAAATAAAATAATTTGCTACAACAGTCGTCATTCCGAGTTTGGTTCGAGGCTTGGGTTTGGCTTCGGTTAGCGGTTTTCGGCAGCTTCAGAAGCAGTTTCATAGGCCGAGGATCTCTCTTTGGGGTTGATTTTTGTCTACGGGAGCGGATTAGTTGATCTACCGAGGACGGGCTCGTTTTTTTAGCTAGTTTTATCTTTTTCTGTGTTTCTGTTTTTTGGTTGTTTGTGTTGGGATCTGTGAGGATCTCGTTATGTACAAATCACGAATTCAATAGAGAACGTAAACCCATGCGCAACGGATCTAAAGGTTTGACGTAGAGAACTTACGACTTAAAATTTATGGTGATCTGGCTGATCTTCCGGATTGGATTACACGAACAGGAAACGGGTCACGTGCGATCAGTCGGGTCGTGTCACGGTTTGGGCAGCCGATCGGGTTGCGCTTATCGCCGTGCGTCGCGGCTTCTAGGGACGGTCGTCAGCGTCTCACGACGGCTCCAGGTGGCTGGTCGGCGGACGAGCTGGGGTTGACGGGTCGCGGCCTTCCGGTCGTGATTCGTCAACTGCAAGTAGATGATCACCGGGTCTCGATTACCTATGGATCTTTTACTGTATTTCTCAAACACCCTTTTTTCAACTTGTACCAGTGGAGCAACAAGAAGAAGACAAAGCTCGAATGAGAACTGAGAGAAAGATAGAGGGGCGCGGGTCGTGTCGTGTATTATGACAGATTCCTTCTCTTCTCATGAGCTTAATGATGTATATATAGAGCTACAGTAGGGACCCTTAGGAGATTAAGAATATGGCTCCTTAATTAAATAGACTAACTGTGTGCCAAACTCACTCCTCTAATTAATTAAATAATATTATGGGTCACCAACATAATATTATTGCACTCCCTTTTCCTAGCCCAAATTATATTTGAGACTCCAATTATAATTACTCGATTTACCTCCCCACGTTTAAGTTATAATGTCCATTAATTAATTCGATTATGTCAATCAAAAATTGATTAATTTTTTATTATTTCACTGAAGCTAGTGCTCATTCATCACATTCATATTATGCCGGAATTTAATCCACCTGCAGAGTTTTGCATAACAATCTTTCATGAACTCACTTCGGGAACATCATCAGACTAACACACATGGTGACCGTAAATATCCTAACAACACATACTATATATAGCAATATTATCCAAAACAGTAGGAATATTGATCCAGCTAATTGAACCTCACCCGACTAAATCAAAGTAATATGTACTACATATATCTGTCTGCTTAATATCTTACGGGTTAAGAGAACGCAGTAATTAACTGAGGCCTTGTTCATTTACGACGATCAGAATAAAATGAACTTCTTCTCTCTGGGATCCTGTTCAATACATAAATGTACTAGTGCAACTAATTAGTCAAGACAAACTGTACAATTGACAGTTCGGATGGGGTGTTCATGTCCATCTAGGTTGTGAACAACTATTCTTGTTCGCAAGTAACTGATAGAGTGATCTTCGGTTCGCCCGATGATGACCCACTCTATCTAAGTGCAGAACAGTAGAACGTAGAACTTGTTTAATCTAACATGATTCTCATTCATAAAGGGCAAATGTGTAATAACATGCAAAGTCAAGATTTCAGTATATAACACTAGCAGTTTGTTTAGGATTCGTGTTTTTGGTTTGGTTCGTTGACCTCTGTGGTGCCCGAGTGTGAGTGGGTATTATCCTTTTGGGATCGTTCATTCTCCATTATTGGAGCTTATTAGTGTTTTTTTTAGTTTGTGTGGTAGTGTTGTTCTAGCGTCGCTAGCTTAGTCTTTAGGCGATTTCCGGATCTGTCCTCCTAGTTTTTAACTCTCAGTTGTATCATTCAGCTTTGGTTTGCTTTCCATTTGCACATTTGTGCGAATTATAAAATCTCTATCGTTTTGAACAAAAAAAAAGTTAGAATTTATGTAATTATGAATGATATAATATAAAAAAAAATTACAATTTATGTAATCTCTATCGTTTGGAAATCCCGGAACCTATGGGTGTTTCAAAACTCACTAATGCCAGAGCATTTTGTCATTAAAACAGCTCTTAAGGAATGACTGGAATTCACATCAGCAGTTTGATGGTCTAATGGCTCGTCTAACTTCTGCTCCTGCTTTGAGTGCTGTTTGAGTTTGTTGTGTTTTCTATTTCTTGTGTAGTTAGCAGTTTGAGTGTTTTCTTTTTCTTTTGAATCTCTATCTCTTGCTGGGCTTACGCAGTGGACAGAAGCAGAGATTCTTTCTTTTCAGTGTTAGTTTGTTTAGAGTTAGTGAGGTTCTATGTACTGTCAAAGTACCTTCACTTTGCATTTTTAGTTTCTCCTAGTCGATCGGTTTGTACCCTTTGTATTAGAACATTGTTCTCGTTGTGATATATAATATCATCTCTATCATTCCGAAAAAAAAAAGAAAAGAATGATATAATATAAGAGAACACATGGAAAATAATTATTATTAGTATTTTTTTTTTGTGATACTTTATAAATGTTACGTTTGTGCCCCTTCTGAATCCTCCCTGATTATGATAAGTGGCCTAATCCCGTTTTATCACTCCAAACAATAGGTCAGTCCGAGTCCTTGCTGCGCGGGTTTGAAAAGCAACATGTTGAACAGGAATCTATATATATATATAGAAGTGCGCTCAAATGAGAAAGGATATCAATGAAAGAAATGAGAAATAATTTAAACCGTTGGATACGCGGTTTCAACGCCCAAGATCTGTCCAATAATTAAAATTCGCACTGGCATTACAGTAATATTAGTGATGTCTACGGTAAATTCATAAAGGCTAATGTCATTTATGTATTTTCCTAGGAGTGGGCCCCACCACTAACTATTCTTCTACCCCAATTCCCCATCCCAACCCATCACACACACATATCACCATTAGAGCACCCACAATGCTTTGGGTCTCTTAACAAAAAATCACATGCCATGTAAGAAATAGACTTAGTCTATAAAAAAGTGTTTCACAATGCAATTAAAAGTGGACCTAGTCTAGCTTATGTGGCAATGAAAAAAGAGACCAAGTCCACTCTTGGGTCTATTTTGGACCCAAATGTGAACCTTACAATAGTAATTATTTACTATTATTATATTTTTATTGGTTGTTAGGTATTCTAAACCTAGTAAGTATGAACCTTACAATAGTAATCATTTGCTATTATTATTTTTTTTATTGGTTGTTAGGTATTCTAGACTTAGTACTTTTTTTTTGCATTGGATAGATTTTGAATTTTTTAGCTTGGGTTTGTACATGTCATTATAGACTTAAGTCTATTTATTTCCCACATATGCAAAAAGAGACCTAAAGCATTGTGGGTGCTCTTAACACATAGTTCTTCAGACCAACTATTCTTCATCCGACCAAACCGCCGCTGCACGCCACCGCCAATCGCCGCCGCTGGTAGCCTCCTTTTGGTCAATTCCGTCATTCTCCCTCTCCCTCTATGTCTCATTTTCCACCACTCTTACAAAATCCCGAACCGCCGATCAAAAGCTTCTCCGCCATTTTCATCGATCCGCCGGCTGACGTCGCCGGCGTCCGACTGTGTCATGCCAATGTCGTCGCCATCATGTTCATTTCGATCTCCTTCGCCGTATTGAATTAACTTCCCTGTCAATAAAAATCGAGACCCAAATTATAATCCACAAAGTTTAATTTCAATAATCAATTTGAATATGATTTTCAATTTTGAGGTTGCCATTTTCGGTATCGACTGACAGTGAATAACTAGTGTCCGACGGTCGATTGCAAAGGCACCAACGCCGATTCGGGTGAAGAGTGAGGAAGTGCTGTGGGAATAAATTTGGGGCTTAAGTTTGGAAATTAGATGAGTCATAGGACCCTCTTTGCAAATTAAGAAAAATAGTTTTATTCTAATTTAGTTCATTTGTTAAATGTGTAATTTTTTAAAATTTAGGATTACACAATATTTTTGCCAATATTAATAAATGAACTAAATTTAATGAACTTTGGTGACGAATCAAAATAAAACGGAATTGAAATATATATTAAATTAGTAATAATTATTAATAATATTTTTTTTACATTGTTCGGTCGGTACGGTATTATGGGTTTTTCAAAAAATAAAGTCGATGTTGTATCGAAACATTCGGCATCTTAAAAATAAAAAATGGTAATTGTGTTGAAATATCAAATAAAAAAAATTACTTTTGGTCGGTTTGTTTGTTGTGCAGTCCGACAATCATTAATGTGCAATTCTTCTTATACTATTGTGCACTGTTTATGTTGTTATTGTGCATTCCGAACCGAAAGATATTTTGTCTCAAACCAAATTGAAACCGAACCGAATTACTTGATTTGTTATGTCAGTTAACCGAATTACCCTAATTAAACTAAAATATTATTTAAATTAAAAATACATTTATTATTTTAATAATTTAATTTAATATTTTTATATTATTATTGATTGTAAAACATAATATACAAAATGACCAAATAGATAATGTACACTATCATATAAACAAATGTGCATTTAGTATAACATTATTGTATAGTCTATTAAGCGATTAGTTTCTTTTTATCATTTTTTTTTATGCATTTCAATGTTAGAAAACTTTAATATGTATTTATTAATTAACGTTATTGTTCATTTATCAAATGATTTGAATAATAATAAATATAATTATCATTTATATAATATTTTACATTATTTTTTATTGAAAATAAAATAATATTTGTATATTTAAAATATAAATAATAATTTTTTATATAGTGTGATCGGTTTTGTTATTTTATTTATTTATTTATTTATTTTGTAAATAAGGTGGATATCATAACGAAATAACCTAAAGTAAAACAATGCACATCGTTATGCTAATTTACATCTCGAATGATTTAATGTGCATTTAGTCTAACGTTATAGTGCATTCTGACCGTCACTTACGTGCATAATGTTTATAACTATTGTGGACTCAGTCAAGATCCTTTTATGTGCAAATCTAAAATAAAATTGAACTAACAATAATTGGTATTATTCGTTTGATTAATCAAGTTAACTTAAATAATTAAAATAACTAAAATAAAACCAGAATAATATGTTTATTGGGTCTGTTAATCGAATCAATCATAATAACCGAAATAAAAATATTATTTTTATTATAAAAAAACACATTTAGTATTTTAATTTTTTTTTGAAAAGTAATTATATACCTACATAAAAAATATAAAAAGCATTTTTTTTTTTTATTTTGTTCGATTTGGTTATTTCGAGTTCGGTCAAAATTTTCAATTTGTATATCACTATAGTATAATTTGTAGAGAGGATATTTGTAATGTGCATATACACATGTTTGTTGTGCATTTTAATTAACACTATTGTGCATGCATTAAATTTATTGTAAATTATAAATTAAACCCTTAAACCAAAGTGTAATATATTGAAATTATTAAATTGCAATTAAGTCCTTAGAGTATATCAAATTTTCAAAACAAAAGCCCCACAAATCCAATCATTGTTCAAATTCGTCCCTATCAAATCTCAACCACTCGGCGGCTCCCACAGACGGCGGCGACACTGCCATAGTCCCGGCCGACGATCGCGACTGACAAAGAGCTCACCCAGACGCCGTCGGTTCCAGTTGCTCAGAGAGTAAGGTGGCGGCCGCGGCCGACTCGATGCGGTGTGAACAGAGACGAACGCCGGGAGAGAGTAACCGACGGTAACATAGGAGATTGCCCTCGAATTTCTATGGCTCGGTTCAGGCGGAGCTGTCGGCGAGACTTGTCGGAAGTGGCTGGCGGCGGTAGGTGCGGCTGCACGTTGGTGTCGGAGGCGGCGGAAGGGCTGTTGTAAGTGGACGACGCCTGGCAGAGGTGCGTGTGTTGAGGTGGCGTCGTCGGCGGCGGAGGAATGGCTGGGAGAAGTGAACGTCGGCAGACAGATGGATGTGTGTGGAGGTGCGGCAACGGTATGTCGTCGTCGGTGACGGAATGGCTGGGAGAAGTGCACGTCGACAGGAAGACGGGCTTTTGTGGAGGTACCACGACACGGCGGCGCGGCGGCTGCGACCGGATGACTGGTGGAAGAGGGAACGGCGGGGGAAATCTTGTGTGGGTTTATGTGTGTGTGTGTGAGAGAGAGAGAGATAGAGAGACAAGAAGAGAGAGTGATTCAAATTTTTTAATGGTGGTGGGGCCCGTGTGAGTTGAATGTGTGAAGTAATTAGTCCATTGTTTATTCGTTCAAACTAGTACAGAGCCCGTGCGATGCACGGGGTGCACAATTTTAAGGCTATTTATCCAGGCTTATAATTATATACATGAATAAAGAAAAATGTACGGGATATATATATAGTACGTGACCCGTGCAAAGCACGAGATATATTTATTTGGAGAATATTATATTATAAGATGCAATATGCAATAAAAGTTTATAATACACAAGAAAATTGTACAATGTTCAATAAAAGTTTTATAATATTCAAGTGGAGTCTTAAAGTCTCTTGTACATTAAGACTACTGACAAAATAATATTTTAGATCAATGAGTTTCCTTTCCTTGTAGCCAAATTGTGAATGTGATTTGAGGAGTTTAACAAATCGATATATAGCTGACTTGCTTTTTCATTGTAGTTTTTTTCTTTTTTTTTTTTATAATGAATTTAAAGATATTCTAAAATATAGCAAAAATTAATTTTTTTTTTACAATTAGAAATTTTACTAAATATAAACTCTCAATCTATGGTGTTAATCAACGTTTAAGTCTAAAAAATTAGGAATTTTTACCTCTTTTAATCAACGTTTAAGTCTAAAAAACAATAGAGTTATTATAAGTTTTTTTTCTACATCTTTTAAAACATTAAATATGAGCATGTTAGGGCTAGCTTGTAAAATAATTAATATATTATCTCACTAAAACATTTATACTAATAAAAATTTAATTTTAGCATATAAATTTATCCCTTGATATAAGAGAAAGTAACAGTTTTACTTATTGTTGTTCACCATATAATATTTAATTATTATTTTATTATATAATAAAAAAAGAAATATTGTTAAATAGTGTAGTAGAATTATTATAAAATTATATGATTTTTTTTTTTACAATATGGATTTAATATTTTTTTTATGATTTGATAATATAAACAAATCTATACTTAACTTTGACAAATAAAACAAATAAATACTTTAGTAAGTATTTAATGTATATATACTAAATAGGAATATATTTTGTATAATCAAATACCAAATATAATCAAATAAGTCAAAGTGTACATTTTTATTTGACATTTGATTTTATTTTATTATTAAAATCTTTTTGTTATACTTACCTTTTTTAAAATAAAATAAATAAATAAATCAATTAAATAAATAAAATATTATAATACCAAAATAGTAATTACATTTAATACAGTTGACTTTTCTGGATAGTAAATATAGGAAATAGAATCTTCTTTTATATAAGTATAGATTGTATAATACGGAAATGGTAATGCAATAAATGTTGTTGACTTTTCTTTATACTAAATCTGGTAATGGTATACCTTTTAATATAAGTATAGATTACCACATTGCCTTAATGAAAGTATATTTTTGGCTTTTTATTAATTGTTGGATCATCTAATCTACCGGCTACGATGTATTCTTATTTCTTTCACTGACCACTTTTGTCACCGGAGCGCATCCCTATATAAATAAGAATACATAATAGCCATTAGATCGGCTGATCTAATGGCTGAAAAGAAAGAATAAAAGCCAATATATTTACATTCATTAAGAGTATTGTGGACATTTTATCCCATAAGCGGGCCCCACACTCGCCAACTCATCCAATCCCAAACACGGGTCTGATTGGTTCGAATAAAAACTCTTTTTGGGTTCTTAGTTTCATTTGTTATTGCAATGTTTTTCTTTTTTATATCAGTAACCTCACCACGCTTTCGTAGTTTGGCATTACTTGTCATAAATTCTTTAGATGCAAAGCTATAAGCTTTCTGCACTATTGTTATATAAACTGGTACTTCATTCAAGTGTAACAGTATATAATTCAATTCCTGGACAAATGGTCTGTATAATTTTAAGAAATTATTACCTATTAAAAGGTCTACTCCTGTATCGTGTTGGTATATGCTAGGAACTTATAAGCCACTTTTTCTAAAGTAATTACTTGTTTATTTGCAACCTATACAGTTATTTTTTGTTTAGCATTTACCCATTTTTCAATGGGTAATACCAAAGGATGTGCAGCACAAATACTTGCTCCTGTATCTATGTATCCATGAAGATGATATAGTTTATATCCAGTGAATTTAAAACCCACCTTGATATAGGTACTATTAGGGTTAGTTATATTTAACATTTGTTCCATTCTTCAGAACTATCATCAGTGCAACTTTCCCATTCAGAGCTTGGTTTGGAATAGAATTATTCATATTCTATTTCAAATTTTAAATGATATTTTGAATCATTAGGCTCATTCGCAGATTCAATTGGTTCAAAGTTGAATTTTTGCATTGCATAAAGCATTTTAGCTTTATTCTTACTTTTTTTCTTTTAGGACATTCATTTGCATAATGACCTTCTTCTTGACATAACCAACATTTGCAGTTAGTTTTTCCCTTTGGGCAATATTTTTCTTTTCTTTCAATTTTTCTTCTATATCTAGGTTTTTATTTTATAATTCTCTTTTTTGTATTTCCTATATTTAGGAATGTACCTTTTGTAATTTTTAAACTTTTGGTATTTTGATTTTCGAGAATGCCTTTCTTTTCTAGTTTTACATCCCCATTTATTATGTATCTCTAATAACTGAGGATCATAACATGGTTTATTTTGATAATATACAAGAGTCCCTCTTAATTGAGTATCTTTACATCTATCTTCTATGGTTTCTTTAAGAAGATTTACTCTCCCTGCAAAACCTTCTGTAATATGATCAGGTTTATTAGACCATTTTTTGTTCATTTCAAAAGCCCACAATGGTGGCAACTTATTGAAGTATTTTTTAGCATATGCTGGTCTATCTTCTTGTTTTAACAAGTAATACCATTTTTCATATTCACACGTAAAGTTTTTCCAATAACAAATATCACATATTTGAATATTGTCAAGTATGAACTTTGCTTTTTTCTGTCTTTCTTCTAACACTACACTTGTGTTATCTAATTCTCTGACTCCTACGAATTCATTAACGAGTAGTTTAGCCAAAGCATTTAGATATTCTATGTTATCTTCTGGTTTATTCCAAAGAGCATCAAGGCTTGGAACGTATGAATTTGAATCCCACCAGTTTCTAACATTTCCCTTTCATATGAAATTCTAAATATGTTTTTAATGTTCTTAGATCTTCAAACGCTTCTCTATTAGTTTGTATTAGGGGTGAGCATGGGTCGGTACGGTTCGGAGACTGATAAATCTCCAGAACCGTACCATCAATCTCCGAACCGTACCGAAGTTCGGAGATCAGTAAAATTCGATCTCCAGAAATGTACCAAAAAATCGGTTCGGTCCGGTTCAGAGATTTTTATTTTTCAGTTCGGTTGGTTCGGTTTTCGAGACAATCGGAACAGTTCGGTTCGGTTTGGTTCGGGTCGGATATTCAGAGATTTCTTATCATTTTTTTAAAAAAATTTGAATGACCACGTAGTTATGTTTTATTTTTTATATTTTCGTTTTTAAAAAAATTCACCATTCATCAATACTTCATCATACTAAAGATTTTATTTTTAAATCAACTTTAGAAGTAATCCTAAATTTTAGTTAAGACTAAATTCAACTAACATTGAAAATTTGAAATTAAAAAAATATAATAAAGTTTTATATTAAAGTAATATTTATTTAACCTTCCATACTATGTTAGTTATAAATTAATCTAACGCTAAGTATCGACAACTCTAAGTAAAGCTTAAGTATTTCTTTTTTTAAATCTTTAACCTTTCATTCCATTTTAATTTTTTTTAAGTAGGAGAAATTCAATTGTAGATCAAGTATTATTAAACATGAAATGTAGGTGAATTTGAATTGTTATTACTATATTTTATTTGTATTTTAAAAATTTTCAAATTGTATAGGATCAAAGTTGACATAAAATATATTAATAACACCAAGGAGGAATATTATTTGATCTATTCATTTTTCAAAGAATATAATAATTTTACTAATTAGTTTTCTTAAGATTTACGATTGCAACTGCCTAGTACATTTCATTTCTAGTATTTAATTATCTTATATACCAATAAGGGCATAAAGTCTCTTTCTAGTGTTGAGAAAAGGTCATAACTCATTTCCTCGGCGATTCGTTCTTCTTCGGTAGTCGGTAGTCAGAGACATGGGATACCTCTTAAACAGCTGCAATCTATCTGCCAATCGAGATCCAAATCGAAATCCAAATCCTCCCTCCTAAACATCTGCACTCTTTCAGCCAAATCCAAAACCAAATTCAAATCCAAATCGAAATCCAAATGTTCAGACAGTACAAAAGCTCTTGCCAACGCCGAATCGAAATTGATGAAATCCGCTAATGCTCAACCCAAGGGCAATATGTTCCTGGTGAGGCAGTTACGCTACGGAACCCTCGATTACTGTGTAGTCTCAAACGAAGGCAAGTCTTCCAGACTATTAGACGAGGATGATGATGATCTTCCTCGCAACTTATTGACTCTCCTCAGAATAAAAAACAGTATCCGTTGGACTTCTCACCCCTATGACGTTCTTGGATGTTGCGACTCATGGATTTTCTTGCTATTTCAGAAAATTGATTTCAGGCCATCACAGTATCTTGTGTGGGACATGGAGACGGATTCGTGTAGATACCGTTTTCCATGCTCTTCCCCGGAAAGAGAGGATGATGACATATGGGCTTATGGCTTCGGGTTTGATCCTTCATCCGGACACTATAAGCTGGTCGTATGTTATGAGGACTACGCTGAGGTGTTGTCCCTCGGAACTTGTTCGTGGAAGGCCATTCATTATCCTTGTGACTCTTCCGTAAGACCCGGTATATACCCCTCTATTCACATTAATGGCTTCTACTATTGGATAGCTAGGGATTTTGAGTCGTTTGACGATGGTTCTTATGCAATTATGTCGATGGACTTTGCTAAAGATAGGTTTTGTGCTCTTATCCCTCTGGCCAAGAGGGAAAAGTTGAACATCAACGGCGATTTGGGTGTTGTTCTAGTCGAGTTTCAGGGGTCTCTGGCGGCTATTTGTTGCGATTCGGAGGACAATCCTTTTATTTTCGAGATTTGGGGTTGGAATGCGCGAGGCAGATTCTGGTCTCTCGTCTCCACATTCGATATCCCTGAAGCTGCTGATCCTAGAGCGGTGCTCAACCTCTACAACAATGATAAATTGTTTCTTGAGGACTCCAAATGTGCTTGCTGCTTTACGATCATGCTACCAGACAGCTGGAGAATCTCGGGCTCCCTATTGATAGAAGAGGATTTTCGCAGTTTTTTCCCTTATGTCAAGAGCTCTGTTGGTCCTAGCTCCAGCGATTAATCTGCAGCAATTTTAGTTAGAGCTCATACGATTAATCTGGAAGGTGGTTGGGTGCCCAAACTTGGTTGCATAGCACCAACATTTCAAATTGCAGCAGACACCAATCCAATTTGGGTTCATGAACTTCTTGATGCCTCTGGTAGAAGATGGAACACAGAAATGGTCAAACATCTCTTTTCAGAACAGGAGAGTGAAGCAATCCTTGACATTGACACCATTGAACCAGACAGGGAAGGTATTTGGAGATGGGCCTTAAACAAAAAAGGATTATTCACAGTTGCAGCCTCTTACTCCTTTCTGATTAAAGAAAAGGTGAAGGTGCTTGATATTGCACAAGGAATTAGGTCTGTGATGGTGGACTCCTCAGTTAAGGACAGAAGAAGCAGAAAGTGAAGGTGAAAGGAAGAATCAAACACTTTATATGGAAGAAAGGTGTAGATGTGGATGTGATTTGTAAAGTGTGTGGAGAGGCAGAGGAAAGAATAGGACATCTTTTTCTTCACTGTAGTAAAGTTAAGATAGTATGGAAATTGGCTCCAGTTCCTTGGGAAGGAATTAATCTGCAGAACTCTAGTTTCAAAACATGGTGGTGGCAGGTGTGTGCTATCGATAAAACTGAAACCTCTGAAGCTCGAATGCAACTTTCTACATACATCCTATGGTGGCTGTGGAGGTCTCGAAATCTGTGGATATTTAGTGCAGAGAAAATACCAGAAACTGTCATTCTGAGAAGAGCATTGAGAGACTGGGAAGAGTTCATAGTAGTTGTTTAGCAGTGACATAGCAGTGGAACTGATAGCTGCAGATTGGAGGAGTGTTGGTGGATGGGTCTGTTTTCCTGTTTATCTTTTGTATTTTGTGTTCTGTTCTGTTTGTAGGTGTTGGTTAGATTCTTTTCTGGTGGTTTGGGTGTTTTTGTTCTAGATAGCTTCGGTTTTTCTGGAGTAGGAGCTGTTGTCAAGGTACCTCGGGTGGGCTTGTTTGTAGACTACTGTCTGGCATGGGTCTCCCAGTTTATTTCTAATGAAAATAAACCGCTAATTTAAGTTAATAAGAGCATACTAATTGCTACAAACCGAGAATAATAAAGAGAAGTGAAGAAGAATTTGGTGCAGGAAATAAGTTCCAGTTGTGTGCAATGGCCGGTTCCAGTTTTATATCTGTACTAGCCAATGATTTCAAATTACCGATTAACTGGCCGCCCCATAGAAGTGGCAGGTGTACTAACAGTAAAGTGGCAGTGTACTAACAATAAAAAGCAAGACACAATTATAATAATTTTTCATTGTGGATTATTTTTCAGGAGAAACAAATGACACAATACATCACTCCGAATCCCAAGGCGCGTCCCTCTCGAACTCAATGTTGTCGTAGCTGAAAGAAAATCCCCAATCATCGGCCCTCCAATATATGTTGGCGTGTCCTTTATCCCTGGTTGGCTCATATGCTTCGAAATCTGAATGCGCTATGCCATAAACTCCATGTGCTGAATACTCGTTGTTGTTGTTATTGTCCACCTCGACCTCATATACCCAGAGAGGCCTCAGCAAGGCTGAGCCCGTCAAATAGCCGTTTGATCGGACTCGCAGGTTGATGGGAGCCTGACTGCCCACTGCATTGCTGAAGTGGATCACCACTGAGAAGCCCGCCGAAAAATTAGCTAAGAGGACAAGGAAAAGCAAGCATTTGAAGGCCATTTTTTTTTATTTTTACCTACAAGATTCTGTTACCTCTGTTCTTCTCCTTTTGTTCTATATCAAAGGTATTGTTCTGGTTAGGAACCACATGTTTGCACAATAGAGTTCATATTTGTAAGGTGACATTTCTTTTAAGGAAAAATTGTAGAAATGAATATGACGAGATTGACTACCGCGTGTGAGGATTAAATAGAAAATTTTATCCATACTTTATCTAGATTAAGACAAAATCATTAGACTTTGTATTAGGTTATTAATGAGTGCATTCACTTCATTAATAGTAAAAAGGGGGGCAAAGATTGTTATATGGCTGTCAAGCTTGACATGTCAAAAGCTTATGACAGAGTGGAGTGGGGCTTTCTAGGTAGAGTTTGTTCTAAAATGGATTTCTGTGATCAGTTTGTTAATTGGTTGTTGGCTTGTGTTTGCTCATCTACTTTCTCATTCAATGTAGGTGGTCAGTCATCTGGGTTTGTGTCTCCTAGTAGGGGTCTTAGACAAGGTGACCTATTGTCTCCTTACCTTTTTCTTATTGTCACTGAGGCCTTTTCAAATCTGATAGTGCAAGCTAAGCACAATTTCCTCTTCTCTGGTCTTAGAGTTGATAGATTTGCTCTTGTTGTTACTCACCTCTTTTTTGCAGATGATTCCATTCTATTCTGCAAAGCAGATGTTGCTCATGCTCTTACTATTACCAATATCCTTAGTGTTTATAGGGCAGCCTCTGGGCAAAGGGTTAACCTTTCCAAGTCTTCTGTCTTCTTTTCCAAAAACTCTACTCCTGTCACTATTTCTGAAGTCAGTTCCATTCTGCAAGGTATTACCCATGTTAAAACTGCTAAGTATCTGGGTCTCCCTTTGGGAATTGGCAGGTCTAAGAGAGAAACATTCCACTTTGTAAGTGAGGCTGTCAAAAACAGAATCAATAACTGGAAAAACACTTACTTGAGTGAGGCAGGTAGAGAGGTTCTGATCAAGACTGTCATTGGGGCCCTTCCAACTTACATCATGTCCTGTTATAGAATTCCATTTTCCATTTGTGATGAGATGTGCAAGGAAACTGCTAGGTTTTGGTGGGGCAAAAGAGAGAGGGGTAGTAATAGGATTCACTGGGCCAAGTGAGAGAGATTGTCAGTGTCTAAGAGTGAGGGTGGGATGGGTTTTAAAGAGCTGAGAACTTTTAGTGAAGCTCTAATAGTCAAGCAACTTTGGAGGGTTATCACTAAAACCAATCTGTTGATGAGTAGGGTCATTAAGGGTAGGTATTTTGCTAACAAAAAATTGTTTGAGGTTAAGCCTAGGAATGGGGACTCTTGGCTCTGGAAGAGTTGGCTGGCAGCTAGGGATTCTTTAGGGTTGGGGATTAGGTTTGAGATTGGAGATGGTAGGTCTGTGGATATATGGAATTCTCCTTGGATCCCTAATATCAAGAGTTTTAAACCTACTTGTCATTTTCCAGGGGATAGAGGGAGGTTGGGTAAAGTGAGTGATCTTTTATGTGGGGAGGGATTGGGTTGGGATGAGGATCTGGTGAGGCAAACCTTTGACCCTGATACTGCTTTGGAAATTCTGAAAATTCCTAGACATAACCATGGGAGGGTAGATAGGTTAGTTTGGCATTGGGGTTCTTCAGGTAAATTCTCAGTTAAGTCTGTGTATGCTACTATTCAAGCTGAGAAAAGGAAAATCAAGACCAACAGAGGGAGCTGTAGCTATCAGAGTCAACTGAATCAAATGTGGCATTGTACTTGGAAGCTTTCTATAAGCCCTAGAATTAAAAACTTCATTTGGAAAAGCTGGTTTGGGTTTCTGGGAACTAAATGTCAACTCTCTGAGAAAGGTATTATTGCTGATGTCACCTGTGGGATTTGTGGGGAGGCTAGAGAGGACTTAGACCATATTTTCTTTAGGTGTCTTAGGGCTAGGACTTGTTGGCAGCTTCTGGGGGTGTCTTGGGATAGGATAGAGAGGGATAAGATAGGGTTTAATTCTTGGTGGGTAGAGGTTTGTAACATCAGGGATGTTGAAGCCATCATAGATAGAATAAGTTTGTCCACTTATCTTCTATGGTGGCTGTGGAAAACTAGGAATCACTGGGTGTTTGAGAAAAAAAGGTGGAATGAGAGGAAAATAGTAAATTGTGCTATTAATGAGTGGATGGAAGTTAATAACTGTAGGGATATTTGCAGTCAAGTCAGAGTCAGGGTGAGTGAGGAGAGAACTGGTGAGGGGATGAGGGTGGACAGGGATGCTGAGTGGATCATTAATGTGTGTGTGTGGGATTTCAGGGAAGGGCAGAGGGGAATGGGGGGTAGAGTGTGTAGAGATTTCAAAACCGAGCATGTGTGGGCTGTATCTAGGGACTTCTCCGGGAGTTCAGTGGAGGCCAACATTAATGCTGCTCTATGGATTTTGAGGAAAGCTGCAGATCAAGAACTCAAAAATATTACATGCATCCTGCATTGCAAGAAAACAGTGAGCACATTTAACAGATGGAAGCAACAGACTGATATAGAGAGTGATGAGGCTGCTGACTTTCTTCATCTCTGGCCCAAGTTTAATTCTTGTTCTTTTTTCTTTGTTGATTTGGTTTGTAAAGTTAGTTTGGACATGACCATGAAGGTTCTTGAAGGGGTTAATTGCTAATTCCCTGTTGAAGGTTGTTAATTTTGTTGTTTTGTAACAGCTGAATTCTGTACCCAGTTGGGTCCCGGTGTTTGTGCTTGAGTAATATATTTTCTTCCTTTGTCGTTGAAAAAAAAAAAAAAATGTGGACTTTGGTATTGCTCTGCTTTGGTTTGCAGTGAACGGTTGACTCCCCTGTGTTTTATGCATTCATTTGAATGCCCGGGTGTACATTTATTTGTTTTTGAGTTGTTATGAAAGTTCTATTTATCGTTGGAAAAAAAAATAGGAAAAAAAATATTTATTTAATTCACTATAGCGAAATATAAATTTACTTATTTTTCTTACAATTTTACATAATTCACCCGTTTCATAATCTGATGTGACAAAAAATTATGTATGGTTTGGGATGTCCAAATCACAGCCTCGGATATTACATATTTAGATTGGATCACACAGAATTAAGTACATGCAATATCTCTGCAATGTGTCTCGCGCTCCAATCTTTCCTATTTTGAATCAAAATCTCACATAATTGTTTTCCATTTATATCCAGAATTTTTCTTCACCCTAGGCTGCTATACTTGATGTCCGATAACTAGACTTTTAAACGAGTTGAGTCGAGCTCGAGCTTAGGGTACTCGAGCTCGAGGCTCGACTTTATCACAAAGAACGAGCCGATCTCAAGTTTTAACAAGTCGAACTATAGAAAATTATATAAAAATCTTTTTTCGAGCCTTAATGAGACTTATCGAGCCAAGTTGAGCCCATTAACTAAACGAGCTTTAAATGACCTCGAGCTCGAGCTCAAGCTCGACTCGTTCAATTTAACAGCACTTCCGGTAACATAGTTCGATTCGACTTATAAAAGGTCAAACTCGACTCACTTGTATATTTAAACGAACTAAAGTCAAACAACTAATTGAGTTTTTATATCAAACAAGTCGAGTTGAACGTGTTTGCGCGACCGACTCGGTTAGAATTTTGGGTTTTGATCTAGATTTAAAAGTTTATTAAACGAGTCAAACCAAGTTTAGACGATCCGAACTCGGGCTCACATTTCTGTTTGTTTATTAAACGAGTTTAGTCATGTTCATTAAATGTACACGAATTTAAACATGAAGTATTTGACTCGAATACTCTAGCTAGACACATATATTAAAAAAAAGTATGAAAACAATTTTGAAGTATTAATATAAATTACATGAATCACACATTAAAAAATATTAAAATATGAATGTTGTATTTGTAGAATAAAATTCAATTATATGGACCTTCTAAAAAAACTTGTGAATATATTAATTACTCTTTTATACATATAACAAATCATAACTTTAAATTATTTATTAATTTTTAAATGCAATGATATTTTTTATCATATACTTGAATTTTAATTAGAAAATATAATATTTTTATTAAAAGTCCTTCATGAGACATACTAATCGCTTTATTCTTATTGTATGACAAATGGATCGTAGATCATTTCATTGAATATGCCACATAAATAAATGAGACTTGCATTAAATTTTTTATATACTGAAATACCATTTATTTAAAAAACCAGAAAAAAATATAACAAAAAAAAATTATTGTCTCGAATAAATTTATTCAAATAAATTTTATTTAACTAAATAATATAATGTAAACTCAAAAAGAAGACGAAAAACGACGTAATGAACTAAAGGAAAAGCGAGAAGTGACTGAAACATTTTCAAATATATAATTCATTAATTTATTTTAAATAAATATCATTTATTTTGGGCCAAAATAATATTAATTCGTAGCTAGTCTAATTTAACATGGGCTAAAATATTCTATACTAGTACATATTTAAATGTCCCTTAAGACCGGGCTGGAGCCCACCCCAACCTTTGGGGTGGCTCCGGCCCCTGCTTTCTATTTTCTACTTATCCAACGCACCTCATGAATAATCAATATCGCCTTTACTATATATAGGCTGCCGGAGTTAAACATATGAGATCATTGTTGAGCAAATCATGGAAGATTTGCATTTTCTAAATGCATGGTGATATGACAGTTTTGCTATGGAACCATCAGATAGCTCGACATATGGAGCCATCTACACTTATTCACCAATAGTGTATTGACACGTGTGTTGCAATAAATACAATTTGGACAGGTGTCAATACATTAAGTGGTGGATGGCTCCATAAGAAAACCATCGGATGGCTCCATAGAATTTTTGGGTGACATGATATTTCCTACCGCACCTTTGTAAGTCGATGATTTGCGCTATCCCTTCCTTCGAAATAAGAGTTCTGCCTCTTGTTTGGAAAACAAAACAATTTAATAAAAAGGATGAATCGGGAAATTATTAACACCTAATTAATTATTTAAACTAATACTCGACCTTATGCCATATATATAGGAGTACAACTAGATGTAGACCACTCGGTCCAGCCAACCCAACCGGGTCGACGACCGGGTCGTGCGACTTAAACGACCCAAACATACGTCTTAGACGACCCATGTATGTCTCTAAAACGACCCAAAAGTGCGCTTTAAATTACCCAAACATGTGGCAAATATAAGAAACCAACCCAAAACTCTAATAAACGACCCGAGACTAATACGTGACCGGAACACTAATGACCCGACAGCTCATACGCGACTCGAAGCACTAAACGACCTGAGGCTCTATTACGCGACCCAAGGCTCTAATGTGCGACGTAAAAGACATGTGTCATGCTCGACCCAGACGACTCATGTGCTAAAGCTCGACCTAAAGGCTACAACTTGACTCGGACAACCTATAGCTCAACATAAACGACCCCAAAAAGGTTAAAACTACTTATTGACTCAAGTGAGCTAAGTGACCCAAGGGTTGTTAAAACTACCCAAACGACTCAAGACCTAACGGGTAACGATCAAGCAAAAGTGTCAAGATAATCCTAGTCATTTGGATAAGAACATATCTCAGATAATTCATCCGGGAAACCAGCTATCCCTTTCAGGTAGCCCGCCAGGGCAGCACGTTGTACTTTTCAGCAGCCCGTTAAAGCAGCCCATTGTATTACCGGGCAACCTTTTCTTGTGCAGCAAGACAACAATTAGGATAAGATTAAAAGCATGCTTATCTCGTTCTTAAACTTCTTCATTATTATTTGCATCTCCACCTTCCTCTAGAACCCTCACAGACTTAAACGTTGGACACCGGGAGAACCTCCCGGCCATTTTACAGGTCAACAACTCTATCATTGACAGCTCCGTCTCCGGCGACCGAGTCACACACCAAGTTCAACTGGGGGTTTTAAGGAGCTCGGTTGGCTTGAACAAGGTTTTATTTGGTGGAGCATCATCAAATTGGCGCCTACCATGGGGTACACCAGTTCCACTGAAAGTTGAGTCAAAGGTTGCATCTTGTGATAGTTAGCATTACACCTCCATCAATGGCAGAACAAAAACCAGTGCAGGGGGTGTCTCGCCAACAAGGATTCACCAAGGACCTCCGTTAATGAGATCCAACGCCTTCAAGCGATGCAACCAAAACATCATTGTAAGATGGATGATTTGGTAAATGGCTTAAGGTGGGAGAAGGCCAATCAGTACCAAATGTCCACCAGGCAAGCCAACCTGGGTTATTGGGGTCTATCCAGCTTTGTTGATGTTCAAGTCCAAGCTCAGTCTGTTGAAGAAGAAGGTACTGGAATACCAAGCAGGTTAATAGGGCTAAGTATGAAGGAGAGAGAAGAGCAAGAACATTATTACAGTCATGGAGGAAGATAGAGAAGATATCAAGTCAGGAGAAGTATCTGCCCAAAGGAAAACTAGAACTTTGGGGGAGATCAGCTCCTACAAAGGGAAGACTCCAAAGATCCTCAAGGAGTAAAGATGAAAAGACAGAGAACCAAGCTTCGAAAAGGAGAAGGCAGAATGAAAGAGGTATTAACCTGAGAAAGGGATATCCTAAATTGAACCCTGAGAGAGGTTGTTGTGACCATTTTTGTTACGTTTTTCGTTACTGTTTTGTCGTTCTTTTCCCCCTGTTTTAGGTCTTTTTGTTAGTTTTGTAGTTTGTTGTGTGTTTTGCTCTATTTTGGCTTTTTATGTGTTTTTCGTATATTTTGTCGGTTTTCTACGTTTTTCTTCTTGTCTTTGGTGTGCAGGTCGGAAGCCCCATGAAGAATGAATTTAGCCCAAAAATCGACCGAGCAATCATGGTTGCGTAGAGGAGTTCCTTAGCTACACATAGGAAAAAGCGTAATCCAATTTCGAGTTCGGACGAATCTGAACGGGGCCGAAACGTAAAGTCCAGCAAACTACCAACCTTTTGAAGGTAAGAAGACCCTAGAGGATTTTATTATGGGAAAAAGTTGAATTTGAAAACATCATTGAATAGAGGGGTTCGTTATCGACGCGTAGGAAAAAACTGAACTCAATTCCGAGTTCGGATGAGCCCAAACGAGCCCGAAACGCCAAGTCGCGCAGCCCAGTCCTCCTTAGCGGTGCTATGAAATCTTAGCGGGGCCAGAGGGTTTGTACTGAAATGCCATAGCGGCCGCTAAGGGGGGTTAGCGGCCGTTAACCCTGCCTGGCAGACAATGTGTGTTCTTTTCCTCAAATTCTGGCCTGTTGGGGATGGTGCTCGAAAGTGGGGATTCTTGGACCAACATTGCACCCCTGATTTCGGTTTTTGGTGCTATAGAACATGCTCCACTTACTCTCTTCCATCTCTCCATATATTCTACATCTTCTATGTTCATCTTCATCTCTCATCCTTGAACCACCCAATGGGGTTCTCCCCCCTCTTCTCTTTCTCCATTTCTCCCTCTCATTCTTCATCTCCTCTATTCACTTTTCTTTAGTTTTTCTTAAGCTTTCATTAGTTCTTCAAGTGTGGAGAAGAACATTTTCAAGACTTGGACATTGTGGATTGCATTGTACTTGCATTTGACATTGAATTGCACATTATTAGTAAGTTTTCTTCTTTTTCATTGTGTTCATAATGTTGAGAATGACTTGTTTTCATGTGAATTCTTGTGTTCAAATTGCAATGTGTGGCTAATCCTTTAGCTAGGGGTTAGGGGCTAGTCGTTCCGGTTCGTTCCCGTTTACATGCATGATGATAACTCAATCTTGACTAGTTGTTTTAATTATGAATTGATAAAATCATAATTGATAAATTGTTATAACCTAAGAGTGACACTTAGGTTAATTTGTTGATATAATCGAAGAACTAGTGACACTTCAATTTGTGATTAAATATTGATTTGTTGAGTTAGAGTTTGTTAATTCTATATGATTAGTCGATTAAACACCTTCTAATCGAATTAGCGACTTTTAGAACCGAAAGGGAGGAGTCGTAGAGATAGTCGAATTCAAAATCGAGAGGGGAGAAATTGGTGGAATTTGGCTCGTTTAGAGTAGACATGTTCGGAGACGTATTGTCTATGTGTTAATTGTTTCGTTAATTTGCTCGTTTATGTTTATCCTCATATTACGAGAGTTAGTGAGGTTAAAGCGCTAAATGAGTTATTTAGTCGAACCATTTAACCGAGTTATTGATTGCCGTTAAATGTGTGTAGAACCGGAAGCGATTATTCCCGATAACCTAGCTCGTTTATATTTTTATCGTTTATATTTTTAGGTAGATTATCGTCTTTTGTTATTTCGTAGTTGATAATTTTCCAACCCTATCGTGATTAGAATGTGTAGGATTTATTTTGATTTTATATGTTATTGATACCACTTCTAAATTCCGAACCGCCTTCCTCGAGAGATCGACCCAGGAAATGAATCATTCGATTCGGTACTCGGTAAAATAAAAATAATTTGTGCTACAACAGAGGTAAGAAGCTGAAACTAAGCAAGGAAGAGGTGGGGTTGGCCAACTTTAAGTGGCTAACAAGTTATCAATGAGAGTACTAGTGTGGAACTATAGAAGTTTGGATGGACCCTCTATCGTTCCCCAGCTCAAGGAGTCCATAAGGACCCATCACCTTTGCTTTATTTTTCTTTTTGAAACAAAATAAAAAAAATAAAGATTGTTAAGATTTTTTGCTTAAAATGGGTTTTTAGGATATAGAGAGAGTTGTTAATCCCCAAGGCTTGAGTGGGGGTTTGTTACTGTTGTTATGGGATAAGGATGTAGAAGTTTCTCAAATATGTGTCATAATTTTGTATGGAGGTGGAATTTACTACTGAGAGGGTTTTAGCTCTTCTTGGTTGATCTGGGGTTTTAGCTCTTCTTGGTTGATCTGGTGTATATGAGCTCAGTTAGAGAATTAGAGAGGAGCAGTGTGGTGTGCTGCAAGAGGTTAAGAGAAATTGGGGAAGCTATTAGATGTGTGCAGGAGATTGGAATGATATTTGCAATATGGAGGAAAAAAAGGTAGAAGATTCAGACATGTAAATAGTGTTTTGGGCTTCAACTCTTTTATTACGGAGATGGGTATGCATGAAGTCAGTTAGCAAGGCTACCAATTTACCTGGGCTAATAATAGGGAGCGTGAGAGATTTGTAGATGAGAAGTTGGACAGAGCTTTCTATTCCCTAGATCTTGAAAAACTCATCAGACCATAATATGTTAATTATATAATTGAAATATGGTTAGCAAATGAGGGAGTGAAAGAGGTAGCTCAAGATGCTTTGCTGGAGCATGTTTTTTAGTTTTTAGCCGAGTACGATCAACATATCTACCTCGGGTCGTCTTCTTCTCAAGGTAGGTGATTTGGAGCTTCGATTACTAACTAGATGTCAAAAGCATAAAAATATAAAAAAAAAAAAAAAAAAGTCCTAGACATTCTAAATAAGATGGATTGGGTTGATTTGAACTAAAATTAACTAAGAATTGAAAAGCAATTAACTAAAAGCGCAAGCTTTAACTAAAGCTGCCAACTTTGCTAACACGGAATCTCCTCAACTCGTGAAAAATGAAAATAAGACAAAGAGAAACATTCAAACACTAAGATCCTAGGAAATTAAAATGAGCCTTCTCCATAAATGATCAAACTTTCAACAGTCTCAATCTTTAACAAAAGATAAGCACGTATTTAACTCCTAAACGCACGTAGACATGCTAAAAATATCCAAATTCACCTAAAACCGAGCCTGAACACATAATTCTAGCCAAGACACCGAATTCACGTTGAACAACTTCATAAGCGAAAAGGACCAAAAACCGAAGTAATAAGTCCTAAGAAAGGTACTTACTCTTCTTTTGGTAGCTCAGATGAAATTAATGCAAGAATATAGAAGCTTTAATAAAAAATGGCATCGCCTGAAAACACGAGTTCGAGCTCCAAACATAATAATAGAGAGAAAACAACAAAAAAGAGCAATTCCTAAAGTGAAAACTGAACAAATGAGGTCCACCACCATCTTCACCCTTGTCAAAATATATCTTTTCCCAATCGCTTCTCGGTGGTGCCTGGAGTTTCTTTATCCGATCATCATCATTTCCACGATGCACCTCTCATCCTTAAATTTCCAAGAGCCAAAACTCGAATGTTTCTTTAAATTTAACGGTGCACCTCTCGATTTTGCACTATCACCCTTCGAATTCATCTTGGACTTCTTCTTGTCTGGTTGCTTCGACTCCTTCTCTGATCACAAGCATCCTCTTTCGATTTCAAATCCTCCTTCACTTCATATTCCTCCTTTCCATTCTTTCTCAACTCCAATATCTTCTTCTCCTCAAAGGGACGGTTGCATTTATGACTGGTAGAATGAAAAATGGATTGTACCTCTCTACCAATAACATGTAGGAATGAGCATTGGTTAGATTTGGATGGAGCTTCCCGGGCATTGTCAATTGAAAATGTGACCATCTCTCCAAGAGCCGAGAGGGCAAAATACAAAAGTTTATTTATTAAAACATAGTATATTTTTATAAAATAAAATTATTTTAGTGCTATCATAAATAAGAAAATACATATACATATAGGATGTGGTTCAAATGAGAACCAAGTCTTGGCGTGAGAATCGTGAAAACCGCTATTTTTAATTGTACATAGTGTTATGATTGATTGTGTTTTGGTGTTATTTTTAACATAGATGTATTTGATTAAAAATAGCAACAAAATATATATTAGGATTTGTGAAAATGATAGCACCATGTGATATTAAAAATAGCATCATACACAATTAAAAATAGTAGCAAATATGGTTCACACGATTCTCACACCAGGACTAGTTTTTATTTGAACCAGTCCCTATATATATATATGTGTATGTATTCGTGTTTTGTTCCTTCTACATACCAAATACATCCATGAAAATACTTGTATAATTTATTTTCCTTAATTATTTTATTATTCGACTCATTCTATTCCTATAAAATTTAATCCCATTATACTTATTATGCAATAATTATTTTAAGCTCAATTTTATAAGAATAAAATTCACATATGTGTTTCTATGCCAAAAACTTACCCATGCATAATATTATATTGAAGAAGAAAAATAGGATAGGCATATGGTGACATTAGGTTGTTTGGCTCTACATATAACTGATAGAACAACAAACCGTAATTCTCGCCAATTGCATGTCCAGGCGTCTTCATTTGAGAATAGAACCTATTTAGGTGGTATTTACGACCCAACATAAGTACAAGAATTTCTACCTAGATGCTCATGAGCATGTCATTTTGGTATTCAAGTACAAACAAAGTCTTCATTCAACCCCATGAAACTGGCTCTCCCTCAGTTTCATTTATATATACACCCTCAAGAAACCCTAGTTTACATCCAAGAGAGCTTGAATAATCAAGTCATGGCTCGTTTTCCTTTTGCTTGCTTCATAATATTGATGCTTTTTCTAGTTTTGACGGGAACTTCTTTCGGCCAGCGCCCTAGGCCAAGGCCCCCACCACCTCCGAGTCCATTTATCCCAGGGGGAGGAGGAGGAGGCGGCGGCGGTGGAGGAGGCGGAGGTGGCGGCGGTGGCGGCTTTCCCGGTGGAGGCGGAGGTGGTGGTGGTGGTGGTGGTGGTGGTGGCGGCGGCATTGGGCAGCGGGCGGAACCTAAGAGTACATCGCCGGATTCTCATTAGGGAATTGATCAATAAATTAAATAACTACGTTGCATGCAAGAAGTATGGGCCTTGCTAGATAATGTTTATGTAGGTCTCACTACTTGTATTGTTGCTGAATGTATGTTGTCTATAATCATAAATAAATGGGGCTTTGCTACTGTTAAGTGTTAAGCAAGCAATTGTTGTGGTTTAATAAAATTAGGTGGTTCATCGTCCGAATTTTATTTTATTGTTTTTGAATGATTGATGCACTGCCTGTTGAAGTTTTATAGTGTTGGAAAGCCCATACGTTAAGAAGTACGACTTAACCAATAAATATTTTACTTAATAGTTGCCCCATTAAATAACTACTAGTATTCGATTCTGTGCATTTGCACAGTGTAAATAGAATATTATAAGTTATATTTATGCTAGTATTAAAATTATAAGTTACACAATGATATTATATTTTAAACATGGAGTATTATAAGTTATATTTATGCATATAGTAATAAAAATATAAATAAGATAATGATATTATGTTAAAAAAATATGATCATTAGTTAAAATAAATAGTACATAACTATTTGATTGCATATGAACCACTATATTAATTGCATAAAATATAATAAATAATGTAATTTTGAGAGATCGTCAATTTATTAGCTTAAAAATATTAAATTTACTATAACATTTGATTATGCGATTTTAAGGAATTTTACTACAACATTAAAATAAATTAACTTATTTAAAAATACAATCGCTAAATAAGATAAAAAAAAATATAATATTAATATTAGAATAAATAACTTTAGCAAAAAATTTACAATATTTTTTTATGTTTATGTAATTTTCATATATCATTTAGTGTAAACTATAGTTATTAGTTTTAATAACAACTATTATATGATATAATGAAATATTATAATTATTACTCCATTAATATAAAATGTAACGGTTTTGTTTTAATTAACCATAAAAAAGTGCAATGAAATATTTTAGCATTAATTAGATATGATGGAGTAATAATAATAATAGAAGATTGTAACATAAAAAGATGGTATACAATAATTAATATTGTTAAATTTATTGTTGGTAATTAAATATAGAGAGAGATATAAATGATAAAGTTTGTAATGATTTTTGGAGGGAAATTGAAATAATTTTTATTAGATGTTTTATTAAATGCTATTAGCCAACAATTATATATATATATAGATTTTTTTCTTTTCCACACCACCATATCAAATAACTTCTTTTTCACTCCAGATAAATCCAGGAAATATCATGCGATATTATAATCGCATATCTAAATGAACCGCATAATAAATAATTATGTGAGATTTTGTCGCAAGTACGCATATCCATATGATGACGCATAGTTAACAATTATGCAAAATACTTCCACATATTCTGTAACCACATATCCAAATCAACAATATTATTTACGATATGCGAAACATTTTGCATATAATTTAGTCATCGCATATTCAAATCGAACATTGTATCTTTTATAATTATGCTACATTTTTCACATAGTAGTTTACGACATGCATATTAAAATCTATAATGTCAGGTAATTAAAGATTATGCGTAATATGTTCGCATATTCACGAATTGCATATCCAAATCGAAAGTCGCGTAATTTATGATTTTATGTCATTTTCTCGCAGATCCATATCAACCTCGCATAATATATGACCATGTTAAAATATTTCGCATATTATTCGCATAATTTACGGACCGCATTGAGAGACCGTTTTTCCACGTAAAAAACTTATACAAATAGTTTGTACATGTTCATTATTTGAGTTGATGTTTTCTCAACAAATATTATTGCTACTCATTTACACACATTAAATGCAAGTTCTAAAAACTATATTTGTATTTAACCTTTCACTTCTCAAAAAAAGTACACTAGAAATAGTAAACCTTCTATTTCGATCACAACCATAAAAAGATCCGCGACACATTTTTACAAAATGGATAGGATTTCATGCATAAAGAAGATTGTGATCCGCTTCTGTACCCCGAGTGGACCGAGGATGAGGAAGATGTTTGCTACTGTGCTTTCCAAGAAGTGTCATGAGATGACAGACATACACCGAGGCCCTGTGTTCAATTTATTGTGGCCAGAAATTAAAGTATACTGAACCAAGTGCTGGTTCAACAGTTTAAGAAGGAATATTCTATTGCCCATGTCTGGGGAAAGATTCAGCGGCTCAGAAATTATTTCAGTGAATTTTCAAGTTAGTTCTTGGCGTCTGAGTGCATGGTGATGCTGACCTTGTTAGTGCTAATTGCATATATTGGTTATACGTGGATGAAGTAAGTTGGGTTTTATTTTAGTTTGTTCATGCATTTTTGCGACACGATCATATATCCAAAAAATCAAATTTAGTACAGGTGAGACAACTCAGGCATTTTTCCGTTGGCACGAATTCTCTTGGGTATCGTGATAGTTATGAGGTTTTTACTTAGCGCACGTGATCGACTTGGGGGGCGGGACTAGTGCTTCGGTTGACGATGCAATGTGGGGAGAAGACATAGAAGATGATGACACTGATAATGAGATCCATCTGCCACAAACAAAGGTGAAAGTCATTGATCTCGACCTTGAGAATCCACCAAAATATATGACGAACCACATGGATTCAATTTACGTTGTTTAGTTTATATTGTTGGACTTTGGGGACTTCAACAGTAATATAATTTTTTTCTTCTATCAAGTATGCATTAAATCAAGATCATGTGGTGAATAATATACACTACGCCAACATAGGTTTAAGATAACTTTTTTTTTCTACAGATAACGCTTTTAAGCGTTATTGGAATCAGTTTTATTTGAAGACCGATCTCTTCAAATAACGCTTGAAAGGCGTTATGTGAAGAACCTTTCACATAACACTTTTTTATATTAAGCGTTATGTGAAGAACCTTTCACGTAACATTTTTTTTTTGTACTAAGCGCTATGTGATAAACTTTTTACATAACATTTTTTCTATACTGAGCCTTTCAGATAACACTTTTTCATATTATGTGAAGAAACTTTCACAGAACCTTTCAGATAACACTTTTTCATATTATGTGAAGAAACTTTCACATAACACTTTTAAAATTAAGCGTTACCTATAATATTAATTAGATAACATTATTTAACATAAGCGTTATGTGAGATGATGATAATATATACTCCCTCATAGTCATAATAAGTGTCGTTTTGGGAAGTTGCACACTAATTAAGAATAATTTTTTTTGTCAATAATAACCCTCATTAATGAAGATAGAGAGGGATGTTTTAAAAAAAAGGATGAAGAGTATATGAAAAGACGTAGTGTATTTATTAACTAAATGAGGGTAATAATGGAAAAATATGTACAAAAGATCCAAAACGACATTTATTTTGGTTAATAGTTGATAAAGCCAAAATGACATTTAAAACTAATATGAGGTAGTAGCATTTTTCTAAACAAGTGTTATCCATGTGNTGTGCCTGTATTCATTAACCCCCTATACTAGTAAACAAGAACCAAGTGACTTAAATCATAAACCTCATGTACCAAGAAGCAAAGAACTAACAAAAATCAAACACAAACATGAATATAACAAAAACTTACTAACACAATCCACCAATTTTAACATTGTGGACATGTATGTTCAAGATAGTAATGTAGCACAAATCATGAAAGAATCGTATCTCCAATTCTTTCCTAGTAAAGAATTTGCTCGCCATTAGCCAATATTCTGACCAAACAAGTTTTGATGGCATCCTCCTGCATCGTGAAATTTATACATATATTGATATCAAATTTAAGTAATTTCATTACATCTTATAAACAAGAAATAAAAGAAAATGTAATAGGAGTATAACAAAATGCGTACCTGCTAAGTCCAAAAACAATGCACATGTATCTTCCAGAATTATAAATTGAAATGAAACATCGCAATCATTATCTATTAAATTTATTTAGTAATAGATTTGAAATTTAACACAACAATAACAACAAGTGAATCAACACTAATAGAGTTTTTATCTTACACAACTCTGAAGAACATATTGTGTCCATTATTCTCGAACTTCATTTACTTGATCCACAGATAATTGAATGCACTTGTAACAAGGAAAGTGCTACAAAATATAACATTATTAATTACAGTTTAACCAATATACCAAAAAATGAGTGGGTAATGGAATGACAAGAAAATAACAAGGAAGAACATTATTGGATAGGAAGCATATCTTTTAATAGCTTTAATAATTCAGTGAAGCTCCTATCTGACCATCCACTGTTAGGTTTCAAATTATATTTCAAGACGACAAATAATCTTGTGAGTTTTGTGAAACCATCATACAGTGGTTTATGAGCATTGCTTACCAATCTATCAAACATCTCTGGACAATCACGAAGATCTTCTTCGACCATATTCGTTGTCTCATTAAGTTGGTCACACTAGTGATCCACATTTGCATAGTGATTACTTGTTAAATAATTGACATTATCTTTCTGGTCAGGATGTTGATTTCTCATCTCACCATGCTTAGCCCAACAAGTATAGCGTTGATCAATTCCATTTCATATTAGTTGATGACCAAATCATCTACACCTATCTGTTTTGAGTAACAACAATCTAAACAAGGGCAAATGATTTTATTAGGATTTTTCTGCATGTTCAACAGCAAATTTAATAAATTCTTTCACACCATCCTCATTTCTTTTGACAATCGACTAGCAGACATCAATTTTCGATCCATAACCACTTGATCTTATAAATTATGAAGAAGAATTAGTTTGGTAAGTGAAAAATTAACATCAATCTCAAAATGGACATGAAGAAAAAAACTATAGTTTCTATAGATGATAATCTCATAGGTTTCTACGATCTAGTTGCTCGACTCGGAAGGGAATGGGAAGGAAATTGGTTGACTTTGGAGTCAAATTTTGAGTCTTCGGGAGAGGATCTGTTGGTCTTAGGCGAGCCCAGCAAAGGGAGCAACGTGTTAGCTAAGGAGTCGAGCCTCTTGTCTACCGCTCGATCATAGCGTCTTTTTCGTCCATCCGAACAGATGGGTGTTTCTAAATTTTAAGATCAATGTATGTATGTGAAACACGACCCTATCGTCGCAGGTTCGACCATCGATATGGTATCCCCATCGGCGGATGTGGTTTCGACCATCGACAGTGCCTAGTGTGAGGCTTTCTTCTTTAGCCTATTTGACAGGTCATGTCTTTGGATGCAGGTTCGACCACTGACAGGTGCTCCCGTTGTGGGATGCGGGTTCGACTCACAGTGGTTAGATAGGTGTACACTTGAGCATATTGAGATGTGATATTTGTTGTTGATTCATATTCATGTTGCGACCTAACTTTCTGTTATTATATTGAATTTATGTGCATAGTGGTGAGCTAGTGGTTTGCTCACCCCCATAACCCCCCTTTCAGATTATAAAGCTGGTAGCGGTGACGATGGACAGATGGGTGGTCGTCGATTTTGAAGAAACTATTTTCATTTCGCTTCCGTAGACTTGAATTTGAATTGCTTTGAAACATGTTTTATTGAACCATGTTTGGTTGGCTAAGATTGGATTGTCATTTGGAAAATTTAGTTAAGTTGTTTATAACTCGTGATATGACAATTGGTATTGTTGAATGATTTAAACTCTTGGCTTGGTATGATGATTTGTTGGACAATGGAACCGCTGAGTTGAACGTAAATTATGGTTATATGAAATGATTTTGAGTAATGCCCATTTAATGTTTTTCAAAAAAAAAAAAATTGTTTTCTGATAAATGATAAATTATTTGTTTTAGTTAGTTGAAAATTTTAGTCCAAACAATTTACTTANAAAAATTTCTTAAAAACAACGTCGAAAAATTTCTTAAAAATAACGGGGCGTTACACACTCCTTGATATCAGACAAAACTTACAGATTGATTTTGAAATCGTGCAATTTCAGATGGCAAAACATGTCTGAGACATGCGATAATGCTATGAGTTATGCACTAAATTTAATAGTTTTATGCCAAGATGATCTTTGCACCACAAAGGACAAAACACAATTATAAATATTCTACCCACTATCAGTTTAATTCTTTCTCAGCCCTAATAGCCCTCTCATACTCTGTCCAAATCCCAATCAAGCTAAACATTTATTTACATTTGTGCATGTGCACATGATAGAACACTAGTGATTACATTAAGCTAGATTGTGCTTAATGCTAGTCAACCTCCTTGACATTTAATACTCATTAAAAGTTTGACCACCATTCAGAATGGATCAAATTACCCCTATACATAATCAACCTTCAACTCACAAGAAAATATGAATGTCTACTCTCCCACAATTCGTACCTTAACGACTAATTAATTTAAGTATGGAAACATCAATTCAGTTCTTGTAGAGTAATGTCACGTACTCTTAATAGGAATCAAATAGTGTTATTATATAGTCTACAAACTGAGAAAATAATTCATTTTTTTTAAATTAACTATGGTATTTTCGCACAACCACATAAGTTGCTATCGAGCGTCTGCATGTCTTTGGTACTCCATGATTTTTGGTGAGATATGCCAAGATTATCCTTTCTTAATATTTGTTAAATTCACACTTCTTGGGTCTCTTTTTCTTGTCCTGCCAACCACAATTGTGTTTTTGGGTAGATAAGAGTTATTATTATTATTATTGTTGTTGTTGTTGTTGTTGTTGTTGTTGTTGTTGTTGTTGTTGTTGTTGTTGTTGTTGTTGTTGTTGNCATTTAAGGAACTTGTTGGTTGTTACAAGGGCGAATTTACACTATGGCCAGCTTGGGCAATTTTTGTTGCTAAACATATGTAGTTATAATTTTTAAATAAATAGGCAAAGTTAGAAAACTTGCGAGATACAATAGAAACAATTTTAAGTTTTTTTTTAATGGTCTATATAAAACGAAGTTGAACATTATCTTTATGTTCTTTTCTATAATTAAATTGATTGAAATAAAATCGATGATCGGACTATTGCTGATCAAATAGGACAATATAATATGTTGCTTGTGCACATACAATCCTTTAATTTTATCTTTTGTCTTCTTCTAATGCGGCAAATTTTAAATGTAAGGAATGAATTATCACTAGAATTATAAAGAAATGATCAAGATATTGTCAATGCTATGAATTTGGACAGGGCAAGTAAGGTTGTGCTTATTTATAAAAAAATTAGATTTTTTTTCGTTAACTAGAGTTTATTTGAAAAATGTTAATATGATTAGTTTTTAGTGAGAATTTAAAAATGTATTAAAATAATATTTAAAATAAAATGATTAAAATTGATTTGATGTAAAAGTAGGAGATAAATGATTGGAAATTATATGTAATTAAAATTATGTGAGCGGATGAATACTGAATTGAATTTGATGTAATGTGTAAGAATGATTGAATGATATTATTTAATTATATTGATAATATTAAGAATAATGGGGTTCAACTAAAGTTGAGTTAAATTTTGAATTGAGATTGATTTTTTTTTTTCTAGAAATTTGATAAACAAGAACGGCCTAAACAACTCCAAAAAATGATAGAAGAAGAATGTGAATAGGAAAATATCTTGCAGAATGTAAATTTGATAACAGTCTTATGCCAAGATGATCTTTGCACCACAAAGGACAAAACACAATTATAAATATTCTACCCACTATCAACTTAATTCTTTCTCAGCCCTAAGCTATCCATAATTTTATAGCCCTCTCATACTCTGCCCAAATCCCAATCAAGAGGCTTCACATCTTCTAAAAAAAATTCATATTTAAATTTGTATCTATCAAACCTTGTTTGAGTTCCAAAATCTGATTTGAAATGCAATGTAATTCATACATCCTTGAAGTCTAACATTATAGGATCCTTGTACTTTGATAGTGGGTGCTCGCGTCACATGACCGACACTCGTGAGTTTCTGTCAAATGAGGAATCTTATGAAAGTGGGCATGTTACATACGGGGGAGGCGAACATGGAAAGATCATATGACGAGAAACAATCATTGTTGATGGCCTCGCAAAACTTCATAACTTGTTGTTGGTTGATGGACTTAAATCTAATCTTATTAGCGTAAGTTAATTATGTGATGATGATCTCAATGTTAAATTTGATCGTAATTTTTGTGAAGTCTTTGATGAGGCTAATTCATGTATTTTGGCATATGTACGAACTATCAAAAATTGTAATCGGGTCAAAAATGCTGAGAATGACGTTCGGGAGGCCCTTGGGCAACCCAAGAACCGGTCTAAAATTAGGTTTTTAATTATTAACAGTGTAATCAAAATTCCAACATAAAAAATAAAAGAACCCATTTTCATATTTTAGAGCAAAATTTGCAATAGGATTGAGGATATTAAATTTACAATTTAGTCAACAGTTATTAATAAAAATTGTAATTATTATAAAAATAGATCGGGTATGGTCTAAATATCAGTAAAAGCTAGTCCACAAGACTGCTAGTCCTAGAGGCTAGAACCTACTACTTGACGTGTCTCTTCGCCGTTAAAATCAAATCTCACCACTATCCCAACTACAGATCTAATAACTGCAATTCGATGAAAATCCCCGATCAGACAATGCAGTACAATAACCTGGGCCGGTCGGGCCTCAAGGTCTCGCAGCTTTCGTACGGCGCGTGGGTTACCTTCGGCAACCAGCTGGACGTCAAGGAGGCCAAATCCATCCTCCAATGCTGCCGCGACCACGGCGTTAACTTCTTCGACAACGCCGAGGTCTACGCCAACGGGCGGGCCGAGGAAATCATGGGCCAGGCCATAAAGGAGCTGGGCTGGAAGCGATCCGACATCGTCGTTTCCACCAAGATCTTTTGGGGAGGGCCCGGCCCGAACGACAAGGGCCTTTCCAGGAAGCACATTGTGGAGGGGACTAGGAACTGTTTGAAGAGGCTGGATATGGAGTATGTGGACGTGCTCTACTGCCATCGGCCGGACATTGGGACCCCGATCGAAGAGACGGTGAGGGCCATGAACTATGTGATTGATAAGGGGTGGGCTTACTACTGGGGGACCAGCGAGTGGTCCGCCCAGCAGATTACGGAGGCCTGGGGCGCGGCTCAGAGGCTGGATCTCGTCGGCCCTATCGTTGAGCAGCCTGAGTATAATCTAATCTCCAGGCACAAGGTAAATGAAATTGGAGGGGTGAGAGTGGATTTTCTAAACTTTGATTTCATTTTCTTTTCCCCTAGCGTCTTCCGTGGATCAAATAA
>BKCP01009070.1:556571-617372 GCA_008636005.1 Striga asiatica | reverse complement strand
TATTTTTGGGCAGAATCTTGCCAGTAGATCATTGGTAGATGATGTGCTCAAGAAAGTGAATGGGCTAAAACCAATTGCGGACGAGCTGGGTGTGCCTTTGTCTCAGCTAGCAATTGCTTGGTGTGCATCAAATCCAAATGTCTCATCTGTCATTACAGGTGCCACCAAAGAAAACCAGGTTAGCTATATGCCATTGCTTTTCTTGTCTATCTCTGTCATTAATTTTTTTTTTTATGTATGTTGCTTATGAGTTATGACCATTATCCTTATATACTTGAATCTCTATTGCAATTTTGATTGGGAATGTTGGGGATTCATTTGTGTTTTTCAGTCCTTGATTCTCAAGTGTTCGAAAGATGCATTTTTTCAACTTTTTTATTTACTAGTAAAAGTGCTGGTGACATAATTTTGTTTTTCCACATGAATTCTTTACTAAGTATAATTAATTTATTAAACATGAAAAATTTGAACATGTAGCATAAGAAACGATTAAAACAATTATCTAAGTTTAAAACTTGTTTATACACAATATTTATGAAGAAATACTCTATTTCTTCTTGAGCATGTGTGGTCGAGTTTCAATAAGACTTTGGTCGTGGAAGTATAGTTGTCTTGTATAACAAATATGTAATTGGCTATGAGAATGCAAATAGCTTTCTCCTTTTTNTTAGTGAAAATGTTATATAAGGTATAGAAACATGTTTTTTGCTATCCAAATAAATTTCTTAATCAATCATATTACCTTTAGAAATTTTACACTGAGTCCATTACATGAGTTTAAACTCTTCAAAATGATTATTGGACTACAACTTTTAATTTCTGTGTTAGTTGATTTCTCAACATTTTTAACTTTAGATAATGAAGTTACAAAGGGCTAGATTTCATTGACCACATGGTTCTCAACAAAGTAATTTTCTTCATCTTATTTCAAATGATGGTTTGACCGAACTTGCTGAAATTATTCGGTGGATTGTCGGACAACTGGTAAAACTTTTCAAAAATTTGCGCGAAAGACAATAACATTTTCACCAAAATTATATTCATCATTTTTCATTATATTTTCTAATTAAAAAATTTTAAATTTTAGATTGTCCTTCGTTTTGCCTTTTGTTTCTCATCCATTATTACGGAAAGACTAAAAATATTTATTTGTTTGACATACAACACTCAATTCATTTATACCAATTGGTAATTTTAAACGTAACGCATGGGGAAACAATATTACGATTATATTATAAATTAAATATATAAATAACATAATCACGATTTACCCATTATTTCAAATCCGGATCAGATGTGATAGTTTGATCGGATGGGTCGGGAATTGGTTTATCGACCAGTACGGTTTGCTTAAATAAAGTATTTGCTAGCAAACCGGTCAACACCAATTGATTATCGGTACAATTTTTTTAAGTAGTTTTGTTACATTTAAAATTATTTTTAATATAAATAAAAATACATATTGCAATAAATTGGAGATTCTAAATGTCATCTGTCGTTTACTAACAATTGATTAACAGTTGATCCACTGCGCAAATCGTAATCCATAGTACCTATATAAGTAAAGTTCAAATAATAGATTATTTTGAATCAAATTATAAAATTAAGGAAATTTTAGAAAAACATCGGATCAAATTTACTAAACACATAATTGTACTAAAAAATTGGCCAATAATAAAAGTAATGCAATTCAATTCTTATTGCAAAAAACAACAAATTTTGGCCCATTTACATTAATGAACCGATCCATTTGTTTTTACTAAAACGGGCCCATTAATATCAACCCGTATAAATAAAAATTTGGGACAAAGAAACCAAAAATACCGGAAAATCAGCTCAAGTGCCTCAATTATGTAAGCTCAATTTTGTTTCAATACACCCTGTCGAATGGTCAGCCATTAAGAACATCAGAGTAATCTAAATAAATAAATAACATAATCATTTATAAATGGCACCAGATTTGAAGCGAATTTTCCATTGGAAATATGTACCATAAATAAGTAATTCAAATTTGTACCATACGGATTTAAACATGTGAAGATCAAAAGTCATTCAAAATTTGAATTTAAATCGAGTTTCCAAAATAAGTAAGTCAAAGGCTTTGACTCATTTTTTTTAATGAACTTCCTACAAATGATTTTTCCATCAACCTTATATAGATATAGATTGTGTTGTCCTTTCATTTGGTATAACTGTAGCAACAATTGTAAATGATGCAATTGCAAGTATTATATTTAAATTTCTTTAATGTGAAACAATAAATGTACAATATATGAACTATTTGCTAATTTCACTTGGCTGGTAAAGTTGATAAGCATATTTAGAAGATCGTACGCCATATTTTTTCTTGACCGAAAAATAAATAAGGGTACAAACTAATATTTTCCCCATACAATTGTATGTATATTTAACTTCTTAATGTGTTGGTGGTATGTACTTTTTTTTAGGCAGTTATTGCTCTCCTTACATTTCATAAAAGCATGTATTTTAGAGTACTTTAAATCCATTGGTGCGTATACACTATCAACATTATTGGAATGGTAAGAATGATATTAGAATGAAATGATTCTTCTTTTACTCATTCCTAATTCCATGATTGATATATTGTTTTTTGAAGGATTGACTATTCCACTGTAATTAGCAAAACTCATCTCCACGAGATTAGCCGATACATAGCTAATGCATGGTTTTCCCATTATAATATCTTTGGGATTTGATTTTTCAAAAAATAAACCTAACAAATACCAATATAAAATAAATATATATTATAAATCATAATTAAAATTATATTAGAAATGATTTATTTTAAAAAATAAATTTAAAAATAACAACAAAAGAAAATAATTTTATTTTGTGTTTATTATTCACATTTGACCCCGATATATTTAATACTTATATAAAAATAATATTTACAGAAATGCAGTTATAAATAGTTTATAAATATCTTATTATATATATATATTATATTTATTTTGTAAATTAAATTAAATTACAAAATTATACTACAACTACATACGCTATAGGGATTAACGTAATATATATATATATATATATATAAATAATCCACTTATTATATAAGATGAACATAAAAATATAAAAAAATATTTGTTAAAAATATATTATATTTTATTAAATAAAAATAATATTAATATTATCATCAATAAGAAAATAATATTAATATAAATATTGAAATTAGTTTTATATATGAAATAGTGAAACATGATAATATCACTCCATTCATGTCTTATTCCTTTGCATACCAAACAACTCAACTCAATGAAAAAACATGTTTTATTCATTTCCCATAATCATTTCATTATTCAAGTCATTTAATTCCTATCAAATTTATTTTCATCATACCAATCATGCTATAATATGATTGCAACTAATCTTCCCAATTAATTTGATATTGAAAGGTGATAGGTTCATTTACATATTTGATAACATTTTGATGATACTGCAATAATCCAAATTTTCAAGTTGCTTGTTTGAAATACAAACCAACACATTATCTATATAAAAAATCTCTATAAGATTTGACATTGTTTGAAAATGGTTTTTAATAACAGCTTTAATATTCACTGGGATTTATAGCATTGTTGTATCATAAATTCTCTTAATTCATTCATCTTAATATTCATTTTTTTTCCTCGTACATAATTCTTTGGAATTTTTTTTATAAAAATAATTTATTGCGTCTTTACGTAGGTACATAGAAAATTACTCTGTAAGCAGCATTGTGTTAGAGTTTTGGTTGCAACTCGAAATACTTTTGAGTTTTGATTCGCTCCATATGTCAAACTTTGCTATTTTAGATGGTGAAGTGGCAAATTGATAACTACTAGCAATATACCATTCAAGTTAAGTTCAATATTCCATGTTGGTTCTAGAAATTTTGTATATCATCAATCAAGATTTCACCAACAACAACAACAACAACAACATAGCCTTTAGTCCCAAGCAAGTCGGGATAGGCTAGAGATGAAACCCAAGAGAAACACAAAAGACTCGAACCGAAAGGAAGAGATCGAAAAAAAGATTAAGATACATAAAATGACAAATAAAAACTTATTAACCATAATAATTTAATCCAAAGGGAATATATCATATTTGAAACTATTGAGAACACGATTTAAGCAGAGACAACATAACAACTTACATTATTTTGTTTGATACTAAAATTTACAATTTTTCTAATCTGACTTGTCATTTAAAGAATATATGCCACCAGGCTAAAACTTATTTTTCATTCCAGAATCCAGGGCAAAATATTCTGTACTTTATAATAGAGACAATGAAAATTGATTAGAGGTAAAGGTTCTTGTAGATTTCAGTTATCTGCAGGTCAATATATGATACTAAACTCAAAATAAAATTTAATAATGCATGTTATTAAGCTGATTTAACAGCCTACATATCTTTTTAGTTATTAAATATCATTCATTTATTTTCTGTACAATATGGAACCGTATATACAAGATATTTCAAGTATCAGACAGTGTGCTCGCGGAGTTAAATATAATCATTCATTTCAAAACTAATAACAAATGATAAATAAAATAAACATTCTTTAGGCGACTTGGATCTGTCGGCTCACATGGATTTATATACTTAGGAAGGTGTTTTCATATGTGAACTTGAACTGTATTTTAAATTGTTTTGAGAGTGATCTACTAAATAAATGTGGTATTGGCTAGTTGGATCTTTCAAAAACTTTGGTTTATGAACGTAGTAACCTGATCATTTGAGATGGAGCTGTCCAAGACTGAGATGAGATATGCAAAACAAGGGTCGAGAGATGTTGCCAGTGTTAGCACTTCGATGATCAAATTAGTATGGGGTTTGGAAGGAATTGTAATTGACAATATATATATATATATAGGATTTGATTCAAATGAGAACTAAGTCCTAGCGTGAGAACCGTGAGAACCGCTATTTTATTTGTATGTAGTGCTATGATGATTGTATTTTAGTGCTCTTTTTAATCAAGATGTATTTTATTAAAAATAGCAACATAATTTATGTTAGCATTTGTTAAAATGATAGCACCATGTGAGATTAAAAATATCATCATACACAATTAAAAATAGCACCAAATATGGTTATCACGGTTCTCACACCAGGACTAGTTTTTTATTTGAACCAACCCTTATATATATATATATATATATATATATATATAGGTCTTCGAGAATAGACGCTCTCAAACTTATATGCAATTACATTTTGATAAGAGATATGAATTGCAAAGGACTTACCCTTGATTGTCTACTTTAGAGTTGCATACTTGAATGGCAATTCATTTTATTATATTTTCTTAAAATTTAAAATCCAACAGTTTCTTGCTAAATTCTTGCTAAACACGTGTACATAGTGGTATTTCATTTATGCATGGCTCGTGCATCATGTGTTTTAAAACTACATCCAAAAGTCTTGTATAATTTTAATGATTAGGAAGATTGACATGAACATATCTATCAAGTTGATCGAAGTTCAAATTTACAATTAGACTTCTACATTATCAACTTTTTGGAAATTCAATTATGCAAACATGAATAGTAATAACTCAAAAAATATTTTCTTCTCAAACCAAATGATTCTTTAAAGTGTATAATTTTATTCAATGTACTCATGAGTCATGAGGTCGAATATGATATTTTTTGCATGTAGCTGAATATCTTTTGTATAGGTATATATGTTGAGATTACACACATTTTTTCATTAAAAATTAAAAAATAAAATTTATAGAATTTTAATGATTTTTCGTTTAGTCAATTATTTTATTTGAAAAGCAGTAAGCCATTTGCCAAATTCATGAAAAAATCGTTGCAAGATTCTGATGGTGGTTGATACATCACATAAATCCAAGAATCTATATTTACATCTATATATATAATAAGAATTTTGGGAGTAAAAAATAGTAGTAAAAAGTTTTTGGAGCATTTAATGCTTAAATCTTTTTTTGAAAATTTTTAAATTTATGCATTAATTGCTTCCACATACACGTTTTCAAATAAGACCAAATCAATTATGGTCAAAATTATTGTGATAAAAGTATTTTTTTTTTCACAAATAATCATTTTATTTATCTAAAAATATTTATTGAAAATCTTAACAGGATAAGTAGAATTTTTTCTTTGCGAAATCAAGTTGGAGAGTTAATCTTTGTCAATATAATTTTTTCTTAAGCTTTATTTGGTTATATATAAAAAGAATTAATTATTCTTCAAATTAATATAATTTACCATTTAAGAGATAATGACCAGATACATTAAATAATTTTACGTATGGTCAAAAATTAAAATTGAAATATATTAACTGTTCTTTAGAATTTATATGTATATTATTGGCAACCATGATTATTTTTTTATAATTTTTTTATGTAATTTTGATTTCTTTGTGGAATGAAATTCTGGTAAATATATTTTTATTGCAGAGTATGCTAGATAAACTATAAATCCTTATAATGCAAATTAGAAAAAAACTTGATTATAGAATGGATTAAGTTTTTGACATTTTGCTATCAAAGTTGTTTAATTAGTATACAAATTAAATTCTAAAAAAACATGTGTGTATATTTTGTAGAATATTTATTCACTATTTAATTTTAAATTTATTTACATATTTTAAATTGATTACATAAATAAATAACACTATCGTGCATTAAATATTTTTTATTACATAAAATAAAAAGAAAAAGAAGACGTACAACTTCTATACTTTTTATAAATAATAATGACATTATATGACAACAAAATTTATAATAAAATAATAATTAAGTATTATATGGTGTACAAGAATAAGTAAAACAAAACAATTATTTTTCTAAAAAACGTTGATTAAAAGATGTGGAAAATAGAAACCAACGTTGATTAAAAGATGTGGAAAATAGATTTTAACCTTATTGTTTTTTAGACTTAACGTTGATTAAAAGATGTGGAAAATATATGATAACCGAATTGCTTTTGAGACTTAAACAACCCGTTAAAATAATTCATTTAATATCTCTGTCCCGTGCATCGCAAGAAGTACGCACTAGTAGTATATCCAAGAGAAGCAATAATAAGTAGACATTTGTATTCAGTGGCATTGACTTCAACAGAATATATTACAAAGAAAAATATGTTTGTATTTGTATTTTAGATTTTAGTAATTATATATGGATCGGTAGTGACATTGATATAAGATTTTATGGACTAATGAAGGGCCTTTAGGTGAATTCATTTATTTCCTGAATTCATATTATCTAATTGAACCTTAATTTATTTTCACCAGCGTATTTAATTCTTTTATTTGAAGTGAAAAAGATGGAATTTACTCTCTCTCTCTCTCTCTCTGGGTGCCGGCATAGAACAACTGCCGATGATTCAGAAAAGAAATTGACCAACCAGCATAAAATATTGTTTATGATATTTTGTTATGATAATGTCGTTTTATTATTGACACACTGAAGTGATGTATACTTTCATTTTGCCGTTCGTAATATCGTTTTATTGATGAAAATGCAGATTCAGGAGAACATGAAGGCTATAAATGTTATTCCATTGCTTACCCCTGCTGTGATGGAGAAAATCGAGGCTGTTGTTCAAAACAAACCTAAGCGCCCAGATTCCTACCGATAGAAAGAGATTATGCGATTCTAGTTATCTTTTGCCGTGTATTTCATTGTTTGGTGGCACCTTACATGTTTCTTTTGTCCCAAGAGAAATATTCTGCCTTCAATTCCATAAGACTGTTGGTTGCAGGTTTGGAGTTTTATCTTGTGAGCTTNNNACTCTCTTTAATGCTTGTGGTGATGAACTGTGTTGTGTTGAAGGAAAAGTGACTATCTTGATATGTATTACATGGAATGTAACGACCCGTTTCGTTATTAATAAAAGTGATGTTTTAGCTTATGAGTTGAGCTATTTTCTTTTTATTAATAATGCTCGTTTTTAGTTTTCGAGCCCAGTTATTGAGTTATTCAGTTCTAATTTTGACTTTAAGTCGAGAATATACTCTGTTTAATTTTATTATGTAATCGAGTCAGTTTTAGTAATTAATTCCGATCCGTTTATTTTATAAATAGACACTAATAATTCTTTATTAGTCGGGATTAATTATTTTAAGTCGACGAATTAATTGAAGTCGAAAATATTGAAAAAATCGTCGAAGTCGAGCCACGACCTGAACCGAACAAGTTCGGCCCGAGCCACTCCCGAGTTTCACTTAAACCCTAGCCGCGTTATTGTAGTATATCCATAGATTTTTCTTCATCATTTTCAGCCCATTTTGTAATTAAATCCCTGAGTTTTTATGCTAATGACACATGGGGTGGTAACTAATGATCATTAGTGTCACCTAAGGGACAAGTGTCTTCATTATAAATGAAGAGAAAAGCCACCTTACCACTCACTTTGCCTATAAATAGATTAGCAGCTGATAGGAGGTGGTTTTTACATGAATTTCTTCTGCATATTTCATCAAATACATCCCTCACTTAGCATACAAGATCAAAAAGACCGAGAGCATTTCTTCCATTAGCCGAGTGTGAGAGTTCGAGTGTACCGAGCCTTTTTCCGAGTTCACCACCTATTGTGAGCTAGCAACCACCTATCCCACACCTCACCACCTTGCTTTAGAAGTCTAAGGTCGAGCTTAAGGGATTTAAAGGCGAGCTACACCCTGTGTTTCATGCAAAAGCCGCGAGCATAGGATTCAACCGTACCCGAGCCACTTCCTTCTTGCGTTTTCTCGCTCTTTGAAGAAGGTAAGAGACTATTCTTGGTACATGCTAATAGCTTATTTAAAGTGTTAGTATGTATGTTAAAGTGTGACTAAGTTTCAGTTTATATGAGGATATATCCATGATAGAAGTTAAAGTTATTCTCGGCTCGCATGCATGATGTTTATGAGTTGATTCTATGTGAATTTAAGCATGCTATGTACAACCTGGTAAAGTGAGCTTATTATGGCCATTGCTTGTGTAAGTGATGAGTATATAGTGTAAGTGATGAGTATATAGGAGAAAGAATCATGTCATTTGGTCAAGTATAGCTCGAGTTATAAGTTTTTAAGTTATACATGCAAATCACGTTTTAATGCTAAGTTTGAGCTGTGTTCTGTGAACTCGATTATCTCAACCTACATGCATAATATTAATGTGAAATTTTTATGACATTAATATTAGGAAATTTTTAAAGTAAGCTTGAATGTTTACCTATATGTTGAGAATATACATGTCCAATTTCAGCTTTATATGTTAAGATTTGAGTGAAGTAAAATTGCTAGACTCCATGCATGTCAACTTGAATTTAGTTGCAAGAGAACTCAGTCCACATTCAAGATTTTAATGTGAAAATTTTATGACTATGTATTGCATGAGTGGTGATCAAGATGGCCAAGTTTTAGCTTCATATGTTAATTGTGGAAGTTTATAAAATTCCTTGAAGTTATGCGTGTTTATTGCATAATTATGTGTTAAGTATAACACTTGAATTGACCAAGCTAGTGGTATGCTATTGAGTTGAAATTTTAACAGCAAACACTTGAGTATGTTTACTAATTAACTGCCAAGTTTTAGAATTTTTAGAGCTTTGTGTGATTTTTGAAAAATCGTAGAGTTTCGAAGCTTGTTTAATTCGACTTAAATTGATTTAAGTGATGAATTTGAAATTGGTGGTATTCCACGAGTAGAAATACGTTTGTATGAGTTAAATGGTCGGAAAGGTTCGACCGACGGTTCGAGTAATTCGTGATTTATATGTTTCGGTCTGAGTTTATTGAACCGTTAGAGCGTTACTTTTAATCCGGATAAGTTAGCAGTTTAGAACCGTACATCCTAGCATATAATTGAGTATTCTGAGCATAGTACTTAGTACTTGTTTGCTTATATTTTTATGTAGTTTGAGGAGTCAGCTATTCAGAACAGCACTTACATTTTCAGTACCAGCAGTACAAGTGGGGACCTAGACTGGGTATTATATTGAGTATGATAACAGATATCATGTCTGAGGTATGTCTGTATATTATCCGCTTAGGGTGGAGACCAAGTTACCTTCATATGCCATCCTAGGTTCTAGTGGAGGCCACATTGCCTTATATCCCATGAGAGTGTGCACATGGTTACCGCCATATTGCCGGGAGACAGTATGATTCCAGTTTTAGTTTCAGTTTCAGTTCAGTTTTATATATACTGACGATCATGATATTGTTATTATTATTGTTGTTTACTTTAGTATGAGTTTCTACGGAGCACAGTTGACTTTCGTGCTCACGCCCCACTACTTTATCTTTTTCAGATGTCGTGGTCGGGCCAGAGGTGTGAGCTCAGCTGTGGTGGTTGTGGTCGTGGACTCGGCCAGTTTGCCATATTTTGTGGGATTTTATATATATCAGTCTGTATATATTTATGCCATGTGTTTAGATTTCACTGATGTTTTCAGTTTTCGAACTTGCATGCCAGTATGTCTAGATGAACAAATTTTACTCGGTTCATTAGTATGATCTGGGTTCAGTTTTACATGCTCGTTTCATTAAAGATTTATAATATGTTTTTCTTATGTCTAACCAGTAGTTAGACCAAGTTCAAAGAAAAACGGATTTTTAGAAAAGATAAAGTTTTTCAGTATTTATAAGTGTTTTCGAAATAGTAGTTTATGAAAAATTTACTCTGATACTAGTAAAAAAGCGGGGTGTTACATTGAAAGTAATGACCATGTTTGATAAATGACGTTTTGACAAAAAGTTAGCGGATTAGGCTTTTGGCTGTTTTACTTTTATCAATCAGCTAAAAAATGTGTTTTGTTAATAGCATTTTAAGTTGGCTTTTTTTATCCAATAGTACGTAACTCGTGCGATGCTTGGGGCAATAGTTATAATGACATGTATTCAAGCAATAAAAGAATATTGATTAGTAGAAAATTATTTTTGAATACTATTAATTTTTTATTTTATTATATATATAATAATTTAATAATATTTATATCTTTACTTCACTCGTTATAAAATAATTGTTATTTTAGATCTTGATTATAATTAAAGATAATGAAAATTCATATTCAAATATTATCAATAAATAATACTCATAAAATATTTTTTTTCTCCCTCTATCTTCTCTTATTCATATTTTGTTACTATATATTATTTCGATATTTATATAAGTTAGGTTAAATTTAAAAAATTATGGCAAATATTGTAACCAATACTTAATTAGAAAATATTGTAATATATGCTATTTTGAAAATAAATAAAATTATGAATTTTGAATTACATAAATTTTGTTTTTTTTTTTCTTGTAATTAAAAATATTAATAATATTTTAGTTTTTCTTTCTAATTTATTAATTTATATGAGTTTAGCTATGATATTGTGAATCGCAATATTAATTTTAAAAAAAAGATAGTTTTGTACAATTATTGATAAAATCAAGAATATTTTTGAACTCTTTGAATATATACTTTTTGGTATATGGCTCTGTTAATATCCGAGTCGATCTATGGGGGGTTCACGGATCTAGAATGGTAATCCGTATGGTGGAGACTTATAAAACCGGGTCGGCACCCAAATTATACAGATGTCGAGCTCGAAGAAAAATAAAGTTAGTCAGAATAATATGTCGAACGGTTTCTAATCACGGCGCTCTGGGATTTTGAGTGACGGCGTCGACCTCATCCAAGCGCCAGATCGGTGCAATAAAGATTCTGAGGACCAGATCGGTGCAATAAAGTCATTGCAAGAGTCCGACCTGGATATTCATCAAGACCGGCCCCGGCATGCACAGAGGACCTGGAAATCATATAATATTGCCACTTGTCAAGTAATGATTGCTGATGAGACACGCCACTGTAGCCTGCCACTCTAAAGCATTTAGACCGCTAGGGCGGCCTGTCAGCATTAAACGTCCCACATGTATTCATTTAATGCCTGACAAGTAATCATTGAAGAAACCTCATACCTCATTTAATACTTGTCAGAACGGCGTCGGTCTGTCATTTCGAACTACTGTGTGAAGTGACAGGATGAACAATATATGAACAATAGCAAATTAGGATTACTATAAATAGTTGATCACTCTCATTTATTAAAGGTTGTTAATTCCTCCACCAACTCACTCTCTCTCTACATTTACTCTGTAACAAAGCTTGTAATTATTCTCAAGTGGGTCGAAAGAGCCGACCTCAATTAAAAGGCCGAACTCATGATTAAATAATAAAAGCCCGTTTATCTCGTAAACTCCTATTTCTTTATTCATTTTATGACTCTTAAATATTTCATTAACCGGTTGACCTATTCCAATCGTCAACAGGCTCGTTACGAAATGAAAAAAAAAATCATAGGGATTTGTTATTATTGTTGAGATATCAATTCTATTATAATATTGCAGTAGTTATATCAATAAGATTTTTGCAATTGATTTCCAAATTTATTTTGTACTTATATTTTGCAATGTTCTCACTTCTATTTTGGTCTACCTATAGTTGAGTACAATTTAAAAAAAAAACAAACAAACAAACAAACAGGAGAACACATGATTTATTATTAAGTATAAAGATTGATTAATTATTAATGATAAATAGTTAAATTTCATTTGATATTTTAGAAAATTGGGTTTATAATTTTTTAAAAAATGGAACAATTGAGTTATTGATATATCAAGCGATTCTAAACTAATTCTCTTGATTAAATGATTTTTTGAAGATACGATAAAAAATATTTTGGTATAAGGTTTGTTACCAAATAAATAAACAATCACCGCGATTTGTTATTAATGTTGATAAATAAGATTCAATTTAACACTGTGATAAATATCGTAATAAAATTTGTAGAATTGATTTTCAGTTTTTATTTTGTAACTGTATTTGCAATCTTATCGTGCATATTTAAATAATATTTTCTAAGAACAAGATATATTTAATGGACGTTTTTTTAAGACATATTGTATAGTTAGTTACCAAAATAATAAGAAAACGCAGATTCGTAATTAATATGAAGAATCGAATTTTTACTGCGATAATTTTCACACAATATTTTTTAAAATTGATACCATTTTATTTGTATAAAAAGTCATGCTATTAATTGTATTCCACGATTTACAACGTGTATACATAATTTAACTTATATTTATAAATATTAGTAATTTTAACTATATTTCTTTTAATAGTAAGTCAACTTATTTAATTACAAAGTCAAAGTTATTGTTTTAGATTATTCCATCAACCACTTTCAATATAATAGTACAGTACCGGTGCGATGCACGAGGCTTTATTATTTACGTCTTTTTTAAAAAAGCAATTTAGAATTAAAATAAAAATTATATAATAAAGGAAAGATCATGCGATTAATAATTACTAATATAATGAAAATGAAATCTATATATTATTGAACAATTCCTTATATACAACATCCATGGTTTGATTCTTTGGCACGTCGTCATCGCCACAAATTAGGATTTTTCAAACCATTTTTGTTAGTGATACGAAAGATAGCAACATACAACTGGTCATGACTAAACACTGATTTCTTAAAAAATAAGCAAACATGCGATAATGATTGTCCCTGACTCTTATTTATACTCATGGCATACGAAACCATAATGGGAAACTGCTGACACTGGAACTTGAAAGGGATTCTAACATCATAAGCAATTATATGTAGCGCCCACTTACTTAACTTTAGAATATACCAAGTCATTATAGATACATAACTTTAGAAAATGCTCATTATAGATACATAATATAGCCATAATATTGTATCTAACTCATTCAACATAATATAGTCATTATAGATCTAGACTACAATTTTTGTTCACATACAATTAATCTCCAAAAAACCTAAAATTTAATCCTCAACCTCAAGACATTATTATATGACTTTATGATGTAGAGCGTGGTAGACAAAAGGGAGAAAAGAGATGAACTCTCGTTCAATATCAATAATCTGTTCACTAATAATCTGCCACTGGAATAGATGAACGGGAAATATATAAAATCCTAACTTTCCTATTCCTACTCACTTGCCTAACAAGATAGGCTAGCTAATTATTTAATTATCAATACTAAACAAGTACTAAAGAAATAAAATGAAAGTCCCAATAAATAAGCAAACATACTAGGAAATAAATATGCTAAATACGAAGCCGGTCATATTTGTCCAGAAACGCAATTGCGGTCTCGTCTCCATCATCTTCCCCCGGTTGGGAAGGATTCGGCCGCGAATCCGAACTGGTCTCGTCTCTCTCAGAATTATCACCAGTGAACGGTACTAAATGCTTGACGTTAAAAACGTCAAAAGTGCGAATATGGGATGGGAGGTGGAGACGATAAGCATTGGGATTGATTTTCTCGAGCACCTCAACCGGACCAATCTTCCGGGCAGACAACTTGTTGTATTCATGGACAGTGAACCTGTCCTTCGTTAAAATTGCCCAAACAAAGTCGCCTACCTCGAATTCGACATGTCGACGGCGATCGTCCGCCTGCCGCTTATAAGAGGCCGTCGTCGCTTTCAACTGATCACGAGCCGCCGCGTGGACTCGCTGCAAGTACAAAATGAGGTCCGAGGCACGCTAATCAACCCCCGCGGATGACAGTACGGCCACCAGCTCCGACGGGCCGCATGGTTGCACAACATATACGACCTGGAACAGCGAGAACCCCGTGGCCGACTGACAGCGGAGTTATGAGCGAACTCAGCCTGGCTCAAGCGTTGGTCCCAACTCCGGAGGTTGTCACCTACCAGACAGCGAAGCAGGTTGCCCAACGAACGATTGACCACCTTTGTCTGGTCGTCCGTCTGAGGATGATAGGCACTGCTGAAGTCTAGACGAGTGTTGGCCATGCGCCACAAACTCTTCCAAAAGTAACTCAGAAAACGAGTGCCGCGGTCAGAGACAATAGCAGACGGCAGGCCATGCAGGCGATAAACCTCACGGAAAAATAATTGGGCCACGTGAACGGCGTTGGTGATACGCTTGCATGGAATGAAGTGCACCATCTTTGAGAAATGATCCACCACCACGAAAATGGAATCGAAACCTCGCTGTGCACGTGGCAAGCCCAATACAAAATCCATACTAATCGCATGCCACGGCTGAGACGGAATCGGAAGGGGGCGGTACAAGCCGGCATTAGTCGCAACCCCTTTGGATACCTGGCAAGTTCGACAACATCCCACAAACCGCGCGATGTCATGACGAAGGGACGACCAAAAGTACGAACGACTCACTAATTCGAGCGACCGATCACGGGCCAAATGCCCCGCCCCATGAAGGTCGGCAATCAGTTGTTGTCGCAAGCTACAATCAGGAATGCAAAGACGCACACCACGGAAAAGAAAACCATCCGTCATAGTATAGTCCACGAAAGGACCCTGTGCGAGCTCGCGCACAATCCATCCAAAGAAGGGGTCATCAACATATGTCTCCCGCAAAATATTGAAACCCATCACAGAAACACGCATGTCTGTCAAAAGAAGCGCCCGACGGCTCAAAGCATCCGCCACTCTATTCGAAGCACCGGAGCGATGCTTCAAAACGAATTTGAACTGCTGTAAGAAAGCTGCCCAAGAAGCATGGCGCGTGGAGATGTGATCCTGGGAGGCCAAATGACGAAGGGCCTCGTGGTCTGTATAGAGGACAAACTCACGATGAAAGAGATAATGACGCCAATGTCAGACCGCACGAACCACCACATAAAACTCCACATCGTAAGTGTTGTAGCGAGCCCGAGGACCGAATAGCTTCTTGCTGAAAAATGAGACTGGTCAACCATCTTGGCTCAGAACGGAACCAATACCGACCTTTGATGCATCACATGAGAGCTCAAACGATTGCAAAAAATCGGGTAAAACCAAAACCGGCGCAGAAGTCAATTTGGTCTGTAATAAGAGCAAAAGCGGTCTCAGCCTCCGGCGTCCACGAAAAACCTTACCCGTGAGGCAGTCAGTGATCGGGGCAGTAATAGAGCTAAAATGCGAAATAAAACGGCGGTAGAAGGAAGCCAGTCCATGGAAGCTACGTGCCTCGGTGAACGAAGTCGGAGATGGCCAATCGCGAATGGCTGCCACCTTGCCCTCGTCCACGCAAATGCCTTCTCCCGAAACCATAAAATCCAAGAAAAGAACCGAATCAACCAAGAAAAAACACTTCCGGGGAGCCGCAAAAAAAGATTCAGCACGTAGGAGAAGCAATACCGAACGAACATGCTGCAAATGATCCTCAACCGAACGACTATAGATAAGAATATCATCGAAATAAACGACGGCACACTTACCTATCAACTCCCGCAGTGTCTGATTCATCACCCTCATGAAAGTACTGGGTGCATTAGACAAGCCAAACAGCATGACCAGCCACTCAAATAATCCCTCCCGAATCTTAAACGTCGTCTTCCATTCATCACCCGGGCGAATTCGAATCTGATGATACCCGCTACGGAGATCCAACTTCGTGAAGACGGTCGCGCCGTGAAGCTGGTCTAACAAATCGTCTAAGCGAGGAATCGGGAACCGGTAGCGGACAGTGATCTTGTTGATGGCCCGACTATCAACACACATGCGCCAGGAGTCGTCCTTCTTCAGAATGAGAATGGCCGGAACCGCATAAGGACTAAAACTCCGGCGCACCACCCCATGCTGGAGAAGTTCCTTGACCTGCCGTCGTAACTCCTCGTGCTCCCGAGAACTGATCCGATAATGGGGTCTGTTAGGCAGTGAGGCTCCGTGATGTTGTATGTCCCGCAAAGGTGGCAGACCTGTCGGGAGCTCCTCTGGAAAAACGTCAGCAAACTCAGATAACAAGGGAAGGATGGCAGTGGAAGGTTCCCTGTCGCCGCCAGTCTCTGCTCCTAATAGCAACAACATGAAAGGTACGGTGCACAATTCATACTCAAAAGCTGGTCGAGATAGAAAAAGTACAGGCAATGGCATAGAAGCCGGCAAAGGGCGGGCCAGTCCGGGGTGTAAAACTACCTTCACACCTCCAAAAAGAAAACTGTAGGTGTTATGACGACCATCGTGTGTAGCTGTACGGTCAAACTGCTAAGGACGACCCAGAAGCAAATGACAAGCATCCATTGGTACGACATCGCATCAAGTCTGATCCCGGTATCTCGGCCCAATGAGAAGAAAACCAAAACACGACGATCCACCGTCACCGCCGTGCCTTTCTGTATCCAAGAAAGAGTACATGGCTGAGGATGAGGTTCCATTGAAAGTCCCAGCTTCTCCACTGCCTCCTGTACAAAAACATTCTCACACGAACCGGAATCAATAATAACCCAACACACACGATTACCAACGATGCATGTAGACTCAAAAATGTGGTGTCGCTCCACTGGTTCATTGATGGAATCGCGAGGTGCTAAACAGGACCGACGAAGAACAAGTCCTCTCCCCACATCGCCTGTAAGATGTTCCTCGACCACGTCCGGCTCTTCATCAAAAATTGGTGGGCCGTCGTAAACATCCGCCGCCCCAAATGCTTCAGAGTCGTCGGCGAACAAATTACGGGAACTCGCCTCCCGAGGACATGCATTCTGTCTGTGGCCGAACTCACCGCACCCAAAGCAACGCACTTCGCCGCTTGCGCGTTGACCCTACAAACTACCAGCCGCCGCGGACGTGCTGTCCAGGCCCGAATTCCCAACCCAGTTCGCCCCCTGGCCCGTGGATGCCGAACCTGCAGATGGCCCAGCTCCAAATGAATGGCCCGCACCTGCCGATGAAGAACCACCACCACCTCGCTGGCCCGGCAAAAAATTTGACGAAGAACGTCGGGCCTGTTGTTGTTCCACCATGACAGCACGTTGATGAGCATCAGACACCAAATCCAGCTTAAACATGTTCAACATATCCTGAATTGTCACTCGCAAACCACTAATATAACGAGACACTATTTGAGCTGTAGTCTCTCGAACATCAATGCGAGTAAGGAGCTGATAGAATTCCTCCGTGTACTCGTCAACTGTACGCAAACCTTGTCGTAAGGTCTGAAATTTCTGATAAACAATGCTGGTATAATTAAACGGCAAAAAATCGCGTTCGAGATGCTTACGAAATTTGGCCCAAGAAGTGATCTTCGGTTTACCCATGCAATGTCGCGTCCCCCTTTAACTTAAGAACCAGGCTGCAGCCCGACCCCGTAAATGAGTCACGATAAGACCCACTCTGCGATCATCGGGGACCTCTTTGAAGTCGAGAATTGACTCCACAGTAGCGAGCCAATCGAGAAACCCCGCGGCGTCGAGCCCGCCCGAAAACTCTAGCACTTTCACCCGAAAGCTCGCCTCCCAGCGGTTGTCGCCGCCCTCGCCGGCGCGACGATACCCGCCATGGTCGTCCCAGCCTTCGTCATCCCGGAATTCTGCACGCCGCTCGCCATGGTAGCCTTCCCGATGGTCCCGTGAGACGCTGAAGGGGTTTTCGTCCGATAGGGTATCTTCGCCATCGTCCAGGCCGTGCATCGATTGTGGTGAACGCGGTCATTGCTTCCCGGCCGGCCCTCTCCCGCCACGGCCTCCGCGAAACCCGCCGCGACCACCCCGGCCTGTGGTGTCACGGTTCATCTGCTCGCCTTGCATCATGGTACGGATGGCGAGATGAATTTCCTCGATCCCCTCAGAAAGACCTTCAACACGGCGATCCACTATATCGATTTGGAACCCTAGGTCATCAGTTCGGCGATCCAAATCTTCAAGATGGGCATCCCGTCGTTCGTTGTCGTTTCGTTTTGGCGGCATCTTGAATCGTTCAGATCTGCTGATACCAACTGATGTAGAGCGTGGTAGACAAAAGGGAGAAAAGAGATGAACTCTCGTTCAATATCAATAATCTATTCAATAATAATCTATCGTGGAATAGATGAACGGGAAATATATAAAATCCTAACGTTCCTATTCCTACTCAACTTGCCTAACAAGATAGGCTAGCTAATTATTTAATTATCAATACTAAACAAGTACTAAGGAAATAAAATGAAAGTCCTAATAAATAAGCAAAAATACTAGGAAATAAATATGCTAAATATGAAGCCGGTCATATTTGTCCAGAAATGCAATTGCGGTCTCGTCTCCATCACTTTAGGTCCACGAAATTGATATAAGTAACGAGACAAAATTTTAATTTTTGTCCACTCATCATCAAATATTATTATTCTATTTTTGTCACATTTTGCATAAACATGAGATCAATCTTAGCTTAAGGGTGTTGATGATACTCCACCAAATAAAGCCTGGTTCAGGCCGGATGGACCCCTTAAAAACTCTGGTTGAGCTTGATGACCCGGTCACCAGAGATGGAATGATCCACAGCGGAGCTGTTGACTTGCAAAATAGCTTTGGCACTCTGACGATCAAGTAAGTGAAAGTTCTAGAGAGAAAGTGGAGATGATAAAATAGTTGCAGAATATTAAAAACTGAGAAAGTTGAAGAAGAATTTCAAGCATGCTCTTACCTCTTATATATAGTGATAATCTTACCTTAATTTTTGTCTTGGTGCCCAAGACAGGGTTGCCCGAAAGTACAACGGGCTACCCGAGAGGGACAGCTGGTTGCCCGAATGGACTGCGCGAGATACGTTTTTATCCATATTAGTAGGACTGCTTATGTGTTCATTTCGACCGTTATCCTTTATTTATTGTCATTTAGTAAGCATTACGTCTGAATCGCTGTTGTGTTGTCTTTAGACCTTGGGTCATTTAGGCCTTAATACGGCACTTGGGTCGTTTGTCATATCAGCGCTAGGGTCTTACTATAGCTTTTGGGTCATCCTTAGCGTAGTTCATTTGCAATCTCTTCGTGGGCCATTGTTCATGGATCGTCCATGCTCGGTGGTTTGGTGGTCCAAGTGGTAGTCTACGGCCGTTTGGTGGCCCAAACTCGACTTTGGGTTGGTTTTTGGGCCGCCTTGGGTTGTCGCTGTGGGTCGAGCCACTAAGCTTCGGGTCGTTGGCTAGATTGAGTGATCATTTATATCTTATCTGGGTAACTTCACAAAAGTAATGGACAAGTTAGACATGGTTCTCGTAGGCCCGACTGGTAGATCGAGCGGTTTAGATTGGTTGTATTCGTATCTATATCAGGTGTAGTCCGCAATGGATACTCTATGTGGATATGTTCTTTTTCTAATGAAATGACATACTCCATAAGCATTGTCCAAAAAAGAAAAAAAGAACCAACAAAGCATCACCATCCCTGAGATGACAAGTTTCAATCTGAAAACCAATCCAGAAGTCAGATTTTTTTTGTAATAAATGGATGTCAAGTATTTGTTAGCAGCAATTTGAATAAATGACACTTACAGAGCTGTTAGCAAGCAAGCACATAAATTAGATTGCTCCCATAAGGAATGTTGTAGTTTTAAAACTGTCTTCACCATTATTTAGTCATTACCAAACCAAAACAACATTGATTCTGATAGTTACAAGAATCACGCGAAAAATGGGAATTGTTGCTCGCCTGAAGCATACGAGATGATGTATCTTTTTAAAGGCGAGATAAAATTGGCTCCTTGAAATGCAGAAGCACGCAGAGCATTAAACGGTCCAAAATCAATAGAGTAAGCTTTCTGAAAGCCATCCAATATTGCCATCATAGCCAAGTTTGCAGGTTTCCTTTCTGACTCGTATCTTTTTAGCAGTGTTACCTGAGATTGAACAAAGGTACTGAAAGTGATTGGGAATATATCAGTAAGCTTGACAAGATATCAGGATGAATTGCCATGATAACCCCCAACAGACTTATAGCTTGAGACAAAAAGAAAATGATATCCAATATTGTCCCTCTGAATTGTTTTTGTTCTACAAATCAACCTCAGCAGGTCACATTTGTGAAAGGGAAGTAATATAATTTCACAGCCTAAGTGTCACAATTGATTTGTTTTGTTTTGGAATTTGGGAAAGATGAAATAATTGTCACTTCTAGTTCTGAAAATCCTCTCTCAAAATTATTTCTATTATTACTGAGTCAATCAAACATGACTAACAATAACTAATTGCCAGAGTGGACCTAAATTAGGATGAGTCATATAGGTAAATATGGTTTAAACAATGAAACAAACGAAAGGTGCACAACGAAATGACCAAATATTAAAATTAAAATAATAAATAAAGATAAAATGCACCAGAAAAATAAGCAGAACTAAAATAACTAAAATATATGAGTCCTACAAGAAAAAATAAATAAAAATAGAAACACTAAAAATTAGGAAAAAGTCTTGGGAATACCAAAAGAGCCTACTCAGAAATTTTTAAAACTTCATAATACTAATAATATCGCTCTACCAGACAATCTGAGAAGATCTCGTCAATATCATATCCAATATCATATCTAAAACATTTATTACAGAAAATAAATGCCATAACAGTGCCATTCAAGTAAAATTAACAAAGAAAAAGTAAAAAAGAGTGCGTACCTCCCCAATATCATATCCAAGAGCAATGCCTTCAGCAATAACTTTTGACAAACAAAAAGCGTCTCCAAATCCCATGTTTACTCCTTGACCGGCCAAAGGATGAACAGTATGTGCAGCATCACCAATAAGAACAACACGTTTTGATGCGTACGAATTAGCGTGATTTAGAGACAAAGGGAACACCATTCTCTCAGACGCTAATTTGGTAACTTTCGGTGGGACCTCAAAGCACTCATTGGCTGAGAGTGTTGTATCTGATGTTGGCCAAGAGAATGGAAGTGGCGGTAGAGATTTTGGGCGTGGGCCGTAGCCATTGTCAAGTGCGCTATTTACTTCCATCAAAAAGTCAACCTCAGACATTGACTTACGACTTGAGGACTCTTCAGGAGACATTGTCCAGACAATATTGCTGAAATTATCACCTACTGGTAAAAGTGCAATTGGACCATTTGGCAGAAATCGTTGCCAAGCACTTTGATTTTCTCCTGCATGTTCTACAGAACATATAATTGCATTCTGTGAATATTTCCATCCAGTTGAATTTATTGCGGCTAGCTCCTTAACACGCGATTTTGATCCATCCGCTCCAACCTGTGAATTACCAGGAAAAATTTATTCGCACTTCAGTGAGTATATGTAAGAAAAAATAAATTTGTCTCATTGATCCAAAACAGTGATGTTGTGAATGAACAAGTTGGACGCTAGAGTTTACCACTAGTTTTGCATAGAAGCTATTCCCATCACTTAGTTCCAACTTAGCTAATGATCCATGAGGACTTGATGAAGGATTCGGTTGCATAGTCATTGAGCTTAATCTGCTAGGATATACTTTTTGCTGGAAAGCTGCATGCTGTCATGTAAACAGGCTCCCAATAGTGATGATGGCATTTAACATGATCTACTATTACGTTAACGATGATTCTATGGAACTTAAAAATATTCCATCTTCTAACATAAAACCTTACTTCGAGTTTCCATCATGCAACCCCCTTGTCAGTACAAGATATAGCATATTACAAAACAATGTCACGCGTTGTAAGAAAGTAAGAGGGACTTCAGCCACAACCATAAAACGGGCATTGATGGAATAAGAAAAAGAATTTTTTGCAGTCGTGCACAGAGAAAGCAACAAAAATGATAATGAATCACAGATCCAGGCCGTACATACTCAAATGGGCATAGCATGGAGAGGACTGGCAAGTCGATTAATCTGATAGTCCATGGATGGGAACAATATTCTAAGAATCATAAAGAAAAACATCATCCATTCCAAACGAAAACAGAGTTATTAAGTTAAGCCATAAAAAGCTAATCCATACGCAAAAAGGGGAATAATTGACAAGGCTGTAATAAAAGAATAGTGAAGAGTAAACATAGAAGCCGTGAGATGGGTGCTTGAAACAGACTGTTGTAGAAATAGTCATGAAACAGGAACATAAGCAATAAATGGATCTAGCTAGAACCTATTCCCAAAAGCCAGAAGGACAGGGTGCCACACCATGTTTCTACATAATAACAGTCCAATAACTTACTAATGCCATCATTGCCATGTCTACAAATAAAGAAGCAACAAGGGGTGAGCAAACGATTGGTTCAGATCAAAACCGAACCTAACAATGAAAACCATACAACCGAACTTCTATAGATTTCATAACCAAACCGCACTGGCTCACATAAAATAATTGTACAAACAAATACCATATAGGTTCGGTTTTGTGAATCAGTTTTCAGCTAATTTGCAGCCTGTTTGGAATAGTCTATTTCACATTTCCAACGAATTAAATGATTCATGAACAGACAACAAACACCTGCATATATACTCACTAAATAAGAGCAGACTTGCTGAGGTTCTATAGAAGCTCAACTGTTCAGTTTTTCCTTTTATAAATTGAAAAACAAAAGGGTGAAATGGAAACAGAAAATGAATTTACCAAGATATAGAATTCATGCAAATTTTTCTGTTTTGAACTCACCAGGATGTTTTAAGGGCACAAACAAAAAGAAATTTCAAAAAATAGTTTAAATTATTGTAACATTGTAGAAAGTTATGTAACTGATCTCATTCAATGGGGGAAACTTAATGTTTGCATGAAGAAGGCAGTGCTGTTGTAGTTTTTTGGAGAAAAATGCTTCAGTAACTCGCAGGGAAATGTCGCAATCTCAGAAAAAATTGGAAACGGGCCAACAAGTTCATAAATCCAGTCGCAGTTCATAAATTTTCCACTCATCAGAGCAATCAAAAAACTCGGAACCTATGTTAAGTTCCCAATCTTTCACTAACCCCATCCAGGTCTTAAATCACGCAAGAAAGCTATGGTTGAGAAAATCGTATTCTCGTTAAGATGCCAAAGCAATAACTATGATGCTATATCATCTTATATCATTAGTGTTTGCACTTAGATCTTGTGAAAAGTCTCCTAAATTTTCACCGCTGGTTATACAAAACACTAAATTTGCTAATAATTTTAAATTTGTAAAAAAGTCTCTTCTACAGTTAATTGCTAATGATCTTTCAATGCCTATAGGCTATAAGAAATTCAAACTTACTATTTAAACTCTGACATTTCTAACTCTGCAGTGGTGGTAAAAATAGTTAGTTCAGACATTGACAAATCCTAGCTTTGGAATACAACGCCAACATTCTCGAGCTTTTTTAAGTACCTGGAAGCTTGATAACAGAGATTGATGAAGCACTTTGTTCTCCACCACACACCTATATTAAAAATCCAAACAAGTTTTATCTGCTCACATGAACTGTGACATAATGAATAGTAGACATGCTGCAGCATCTGCTCTTACCCTAATACTTCTTTGTTAATGTCTCTCGCATTGTATCTTGTATACCCAAGACCAGAGTAGTCCCAAACCTAGAAAAAATACATTCGAAAAACTCATATTCGAATACTTCTAACAATAATTAGGACTTGTTGACGATATTAGCAGCAAGTACATAACAATGTTAGTCAATATTTATGTTATATTAATAAAGAAATTTGAGGTCTTAAGAATGCTACTTGCCAGAGGAGAAAACAAAAAAATAAAGAAAAGGAACGAGGAAACAGAATGAGAGGACAAAATACAGAAGCAAAATAAAGGTTCAGATCCTACTAAGAGGATGAAAGCTTTTGATTTTTAGTTGAAACTTCACAGCATTACCAATCACCCTGATTTACCCTATGAAAGCAATGGAGAAAATTCTTTTCACCGCTGGAAGGTGAATCGATGCTACAAAAGGATGGCGGCATTGATGTTGATGTTAGGCATAGAGTTGCAACCGGTTGGTTTAAATGGCGTCAAGCTTCGGGCGTTCTCTGTGATAAGAGGGTGCCACAAAGGCTAAAAGGTAAGTTCTATAGGACGGCGATTCGCCCGGCGATGCTATACGGTGCTGAATGTTGGCCTGCAAAAAGGAAACATGTCCAACAACTAAGTGTAGCAGAGATGCGTATGTTGCGTTGGTTCTGCGGGCACACAAGAAGGGATAGAATCCGGAATGAGGATATTCGAGATAGGGTCGGGGTGGCTCCAATTGAGGAGAAATTGGTTCAACATCGGCTGAGGTGGTTCGAACATGTCCAACGGAGGCCTCCTGATGCACCGGTGCGTAGGGGAGTTCTACAGCGGGTTGCTGATGTAAAGAGAGGTAGAGGTCGGCCTAAACTCACTTGGGAAGAGTCGGTTAAGAAAGACCTTAAAGATTGAAATATCTCCAAGGATTTAGCGGTGGATAGGAGCGCTTGGAGGCTAGCAATCAACGTGCCAGAACCGTGACTTTTGCTCCTTTCTCTTTTTTTGCTCCAATCTCTTCCTTTTGTTTTGAGCCCTTTTGTGTTTCTCTTACCATTAGTTCTCTTGGGTTTCATCTCTAGCCTACCCCAACTTTTCTTGGGACTAAAAGGCTATGTTGTTGTTGTTGTTGTTGCTAGAAGGTGAATCGAACATATTCATCCATACAGATAGAAATTTTACCTAATCTACCATATCCTATGAAAAAGATGTCGAATGTTTTGTTTTAATTTTTTCTATCCAAATGATACTGGAAGCAGCTTGATGCTCATCTGACCGCCCTCTACCTCATCTTAATCTACTAAAAAGACATCAATATGTCATCACTATTTTGTTACAGGCATGGCAGTTTTGTTTAACCTGTCTCAATAACATGTGAACAATTAAAGGTAGTAACATATGAAGTCTGGTTGTGGCATACTTCAAAACATAGCTACTTGGAGCGAGGTGCTCCAAAGAAAAACTACCTGGACCCAGTTTATCAACAAGAGACACTAAGAATTAATCAAATCAATTTTCAAATCACAATATCTCGTTCTCCACCACAAGAACATGACTTCACTTGGTCTGACAAAAAATGGCAAATGAGTGTTTGATCTCAAGAGAGCTTATATAAATGCACAGATTTTATACGCTAGTGTTCAGTTTTGTCTTCCTTTTAAACAAAGATGGGTTACAAGCCAAAGTCAGACACAAAAAGAATCAGACCAGATGTTTAAAGCAGTATTCATAGTCATATCAAATCCTTATAAACTCAATCTCACATTTAATATCATTACCTGCATCTTATCGAAATAAGCATGTCGATGCTGTTCAACGTATTTCCACGCACCAATATCTGAAAGGAAACTATAATGTCAAAAGAAGACTTCTCCGAAATACCTAAGTTAACAAGTAATGAAGCTCCAGGTAAGAAAATTTGTTGAAGCAATTGCTCTGGAGTTGATACACGAATACATGGTTTCAGAATATGGTGAAGAAAGAACATTATGACTCTCTCACAATTTTCATGGAAGTTACAGGAGTCGGAAGGCATCATATTACGAGAAGTTTTTTGTTATAATATTATATTAGAAGATTTGTCGTATTAGTCAGAAGGCATCATATTACAAGAAAGCGCTTATATTATATTAAACACCAGTGGAGGACCAAAACTAGGTATAAACTAAACACCAAGTACTTCTCAATGAAATAATAAACATTTTATGAAGGAGATCCTGACTAATTTAAAGGATACTTCAACACAACGTTCCAAAATTTTGCAGCCTTGGAAGAATTTGTACCAGAACTCATGTCAAATGGGATTTATTTAGCACCCTGTTTGTAGTCAGTACAAACTTTCCTTTGTCTAGAAGTTTGTGGGGAAATCATTTGCTTCCTCATCAGGAAAAGAAAATATCCTTCTTTACTTTTTTCACAGCATAGCTCCAACTAATCTCATTGAAACCAAATACTTCAGGACTCTAATTAGACATTTCATCTCAACGGTTCAGTTGGAGTATGAACCGAAAAGGGCCTACTAGGAGACATGCCTTCAATTAAAAACCTTCACGAAGAAAAAGACTAGACAATGTTTTAGAAAAGCTTACATGCACTAAGTTCAATTAGAAAAACAAATATTTGTCTGCTGAAAGTTTCAAATGTAAAATGGCAACAACATGAACTTATGCAATTAAGGAAAGACTTCAGTGAACGCAATAGAAAGCTAGTTGGTTACACAATGTATGGCTATCAGGTTCAAAAGCTTTAATAAATGGAAACGTTGCATCAAAGTAATTACAACTTACTGTTCGTTATGTTTTTGACACTTCGAACAATGAAAAATGGAGCACCAAAAGAGTATGTTCAGGAAAACATTTCATATTTTGCACTGCAGGGCCTATCAGTAGATAGAGGAAGACGAAGCACTAACTTACATAGAAGATTTTGATTTTTAGTATCCATTAGTATCCAAGAAGCCAAAGGGACAAAACTTGTAGTGAACCAATATAGAAAACAAAAATATGGGAAGCACAGAAAATCCCCCTTCTCAACATGCCATAGCCCATCAATCAACAATTTTCACCCATTTGGTCAGGAGTTCAAAATGTCAGATAAGAAAGAAGATGAAGGAGAACGAAATATCTTGAATAATGAGCAGTACAAAGCCATATATATAGTGGGGGACAAGAATCAAGTATGTATAGTAGGAGAAGAGAATCAAGGATACACTATGTATCGAATATAGATAGCTGGGGCATTGTAACATATGGAAAAGATACATAAATATTCTAACATAAATCAATGCTACTGAGTTCAGCACCAGTAAAGAAACAATTTACCTAGCCGATTTATATCCATCAAATATTAATTATCTATTACTCAATATATTGTTGTATCGTAGTAGTAAAGGCATTGCTGACTTGGATATCAAATGTAAAAAGCAATACCTTTAAAAAAACTTATAGTTGCTGGTGTGACTGTGCTAACTCTTGGATCTGGAGGATCCTCTTTCTTGATGTAACCGCCATTTAGTACTTCTGGGTTGCTGTCAATAATGGCAATATTTAGCTTGTTTGTAAGTGGCTGGTGCGCTGCAAGTATATAACATTCATTTTGGAATTATTTAAATCCACACACACCTAAGAATTTCTCACTAAGAAAATTAAGCAAGAACTTAACCAGTTAACCATGCTTCTGTGAAAACTCTTATAATTTAATAATGGCAATGGCGGTTTGACAAAATTCTGCCATGGAACGAGAAAGAACTAATATCACTGAGCACCTTCTCAAATGAATGTACAGTTTATTTTAGCTTTATTTAAGCTCTTTAACCAATGGCATCAGAGAGTGTATGAAAATGTTTCATACTCGCCGTGAGTCTAAGTTAGTGTTACTAGAAAATATTCAATGCTTGATTAGTTGAACCATAAAGACAATTCAAAGGAATCGTAATCATGCAGTTCCAGCAATATGAAAACATTAGAAAGCTAAGATTATGAAAAACAAATGTTTGAAAGTCAAATAACAAACAAACATTACCCAGAGAGGAAGCTAAAGCCATGCCAACCATGCCACCTCCAACAATAGCCACATCATGCACCGGAAGATTACTATTATATCTACGTTGGTCGGCAGAATCCTGGGTAAAGCAATAATAGATGGGGATCAAACTTTGATGAAGAGAAACTCCTCCAAAAATAGTAAGATAAATATCAAGTCTGTGAAAGTCCAAGTACTCGTTCACACTATCTAATATGCAGAAAAAATTATAGAACTATCCCGATTATCTAAAGTTTCAACTATAGATGGCCTGTTCGATCTGTTTTTCCCTTGATCGATATATTTTTCAATAACACTCTTGTTCTTTAATAGATTAAACTATTTTTTCTAACGTGCTCTCCCTCGAAACATATTGATATTAATCCACATTTAAGTTCGGTTAAACCAAGTCATCAGCAAACATATGACAGCTTCTATTTCACAACATCAAATAGAACATCTCTGTACTTTTACGTAACATCCAGAAAATTAGTACCATAGGTGTTACTATATAATTACTAATATGGCCAATTCGCTGATAACGTCTACTACAAACTAGTTTGCTTTGTCAAAAAGATTTACCAACTGGTGTACTGAATTATGTGTTGGCAGTGTCGTGGTTGTTGATTTTTGTAATGATATGATAGGTAAATTTGAAAATGCTTTCCATGTTGCCAAGTGTATTTCTGGTAAGCCATTCTGTAAACCGTGGGCAATATAGCATGTCCCTTCAACTAAATCGATTCTAACAGGTTACGAATGAGTATTTTCATTAGATGTAAGAGAAAACAACAGTACCAGAAATTAAAAATTGAGAGTCAGATACCCAAAGCTTCTGTAAAGTAAAAACATATCAAATGAAAGGAGAAAATGCCCGGTAACATGCAAACGAATCACAACTACATTATCCACATGAAAATGAATCATAAGTTGGTGACAGAATATATAGGTTTGTATAAAGTTCTATTATATGTACTTACTTAAAGGAAAATGATACAGAACTATCCAACAGCTCAGGAAAAGGAGCGAAGTCTCAGAATATAAAGTTATTACCCTAATAACTTGATCATCGTCCGTGCCAGGTAACTTGACACCTGTACTGTTACATAACGTCCTCTGTGCCCATTTCAGGGCAGGGATGTTGACTGTCACTCTTCTTGCAGTTATCCTTGTACAGTGGCAAAGGCAAGCCATTAAACAAAGAACCTGTTTTATAAAAACCTCAACTCCTTTACAAATTGATATTACAAAACCAACCAAATTCACACAGTAACACCAGAATAATCATGACCATATTCCTTCACTCCTACAGTACAAGAAAAAGGACTTCTCCATCTATCCTTTCCAGGTCGTCACATTTCACCTATCAAATCTTCTATTTTTCCAATTTATTGAAGTGAAATTTTTATTCTTTCAATTCAGATTCTGATTGAAGTTGTTCCAAATCCGCCTATAAACTGTCTGTCCTACTCACGGATCAGATTACTACTGGTATGTATCTCAATAAGAAAATGAATAACTACATCAGACGCTAACACACATAACTTATAGGCGTGCACACACACACACGCACACACATAATAACAAAATTAAGATTGTGACTTTCTGAGATATTTATCCAGACCGATTTCTTTCTATAGAACATGCAAGAAAACTAAGGAGGCTTCATATGGCCATTTTCAATATACATAACATCATTGTAGAAAATCGAAAGAGAAACCTGCCCACGCTGTAGCATAATATTGCAGCCAAACGACGGGTGAACATATAAGCCTCAATAATACATTTTATTTTTCATCAAAAAATCAAGGGTCCACTGCGAGAGGAAACCCGAGTTGAGAAAATGGTTTAAGGAAAAATAGGGCAGTTTAGCAAAAATCTTATATACTAACGGAGGTCTAGAAACAATTCCTTACCGGTTCATTTCCTTGGGACCTTTCAAGGATAATAAAGAGAGATCAATACTCAATAGAGAGGAGGAAGAAGAACGAGATGTACAAAAAAACAAACAAAAATCAAAAATTATACTCACTAACATAAGGCGTCGTTGGACGTAAATATCCCTCACTTTACCCTTTATGCTTAATTTATGCAGCTTTTTGGAGTTCTTTTTGTTTTTCAAAAAAATTTATAAAAAAATACATAAATGTACAAATTAGAAAACAACCCCGCTCAATCGGTGGCGGATTTAGAAAAATATTGGGGACAATATTATTTTCAATAATGTCATACATTTAATGTAAAAGTAAAAATGCATACATTCCAAATTACGGTACAACTAGGATTGCTTAGTTTTATTTAAGTAATGAAAGCTATAAATATTAAATCAATAAACTTTTAAAATAAAAAAATAAATAAAAAAATTAGGCTCTAGTTCTCTCAGTTATTATTTTTTTTTTCAACCACAAAAAATACGTATTTAGAGTGTTTTTGTTTATCAAGTTAATTCTCATATATTATATATCATAGAATATAAATAAAAAACAAAATAATATAAAAGATTGCGTATAGAGAACTTACAAGAATTATAGCTAACGTACATGATTTTTTGTTTTTCTTTTTATTTAATGCAAAAAAATAAGTTCAATAGGAGTATATCTACACATCCTTGAAGAAATTTTGGGGGGACAATGGCCTCCCCCAATGTCAATGTGTATCCGCTCCTGTGCTCAATGAGACAGATAAAAAGTCAACTAAAGATGGGAGGACAAATTTGAAAATCGTCTAAAATCTAAGCTACAAAAACTAGACAATGCACCTACAAACACAACAAAAACTACAAAGCTCCAATAATGGAGAATCACCTCTCCCACACGAGAGACTACACACTCCCAGCCGAAAGAAAACACAAAACCAAAAACGCAAAGCCTAAACACACAAAGCACAAACAAACACACCTAATACTAAAGATAACTAAGGCCCTTCCCACAACAAGCAAACCACACCAAGCGCAAAACAAGAGCGGAACCCATGGTCGACCACCCCAAGGGAAAAAGGGGTCCTAGGAGCCGCTCCACTACCCTGGCCACCCTGACACAACCGTCGTAAACAGCCAGAGCCAGAACCTCCCCCGACAACACACCGCTGCTTGTCACCACCGCAACGCTAGGGAAGCCGACGACCCGCCACCACAAGACGACACCAGAACAAAGGCGAGAACCACCCGGGGACGTCCATCTGCTTCCACCGGCGCAAATTGACCAAAAGCAATCCAAAATCGAGGGCAAGGCTACGCGGTCAGGGCCGACCGCTGGCAAAGAGCCCGATGCCCCACGGGGGAAGGCACGCGGCATAGAAATTATGGCAGGCGAGCGAGAGAGAATTTAGGGAGATTTTTTAAGAGAGAATTTTTACTTTGTGCCCTTTGTAATCAGCTTTTGGAGTTCAATGTAGTCACTTGTTATACCCGTGCGGAAAAGATTGTTTGGGTGCTGCTCACACCATTACACGCAGTCATGGGAATAGGTACGCTTTTTCACCTCTCATTTTATGTCTTCTTTTGAGTTATGCCCTAGTCTACTTTCTATTTTTCTTTTTTTATTATGAAATGATAAATTTCATAAATAAAACACATATTTACAGTTTAGAAAACTGTTAGTCTACTTTCTATCTTCAAATCATAATTTTCTGTTGCTCACCCGCTTCTGTTGCCACCTCTGACGATAGTAAATTCTTATAAAAATATAAGGCGCTCAGTCTCCTTAACTGATTGACCGGTTTGTATACCATCATCAGAGAACTCGTTTGACTGACTGTTGAGAATCATATTAGATGGAACAAAGCCATACCTGACTGACTTAGGAAGCCCTCTCTTGGTACCAGATGCTTGTTATAGAGATGCAGAATCAAAAGCAACTGCATTTTCCATAAATCTGGTTTTTACATTAGAAATCAATAAATTAAGAAGTGCTTGGATAAGAGAATTTCAATCACTTTTCACCAATCATTTTTTCTTAAATCAAAATTTAACTCAAATTTAACTAAACACAACTCTCAATATTATCAATATAATTAGATAATATAAATCAATCATCCTTAGTCATCACATCAACTTTAATTCACTATTCATCTACTCATATAACTTTAACTATACATCACTTATAATCACTTCTCTCCTACTTTTATATCATATTAACTTTAATTATTTTATTTTAAATATTATTTTAATATAAATTCAAAATCCTACTCAAACTTTGCTCAACCAACATTGTTAATGTTCATCCAGATTAATCAAAAAAACCATTAAAAACTAAATTATTCAATAAAAAACTTATAACCAATCAACCCCCAATGGATCTATCTATTGTTCAAGTAATACACAATGCTCCCTTTTTTTCTATCAATTCATTTTTCTATTTATTTTTTCCCCTAATATTTTCACTTTTTTATTTGTAAATCCAATTCATTGCAAGGTATCGATGTTGTCTCAACTAATTTATCATATATGCGATTTCACTGATGGAAGTTCAAACGACAGCGATTCAATTTGTAGTGCCAAGTTAGCTGACTAAATTCCTATCCATGACCAACTTAGAGGTACGCGGGTGCGTTAAGTCAATATAATATGACAGAAACTGGGGAAAATTGGTGCTGGCCCACTACCATGAAGGACACCATGAAAGAAGGAAAAAAACCCATATGAAGCCCAAATGGGGTTCCATCCCAAAACCAGTTGGTGGAAGGAGGAGTAGCCCATTAATCTTATAAGGTGGGTCTATTTTCCATATATGAACGATGTGGGACAACTCACAAGTGATATTCTAACACGCCCCCTCACTTGTGAGTCCTTCGAAAGCCCAAACCCAACTGGGCTGGGTGCCCCAAGCCCTACTACAAACAGGCTCCCATAAACGGGTACGTGGGGGATAAACAATGGGTACGTCATCACACGGTCCCAGATAGAATCGGCTCTGATACCATGACAGAAACTGGGGAAAATTGGTGCTGGCCCACTACCATGAAGGACACCATGAAAGAAGGAAAAAAACCCATATGAAGCCCAAATGGGGTTCCATCCCAAAACCAATTGGTGGAAGGAGGAGTAGCCCATTAGTCTTATAAGGTGGGTCTATTTTCCATATATGAACGATGTGGGACAACTCACAAGTGATATTCTAACATAATAGATGGGACCTGTGATATCTCAATGAGTTCTATCCCAAATTAATAGTTTCCAGTCTAGATACAAGCCCATCGGACCCCGTAAAAGCCTTAATAAGTCAAGCTATGTTTTAAGTATCAACATTTAAATAATTAACGCATGCAATGTAGGGCATCACTCAATGATGACCTAGCATTCCATCAAAAGTTTCTTCCCCTTAGGAAAATTCAGCCAACCATACTCAAGAAAGATTCAATCTTTACTATAAATACTATCACAAAGCCAAAAAGATAAGAACCTGAAAACTTGAACCTTTTCAAGCTTTCAATAGCATCCAAGAGTAATAACAAACCAAAATGTTGAAATCCAGATAGAGAATAAAATAATAAAAATTAAGTCTTGGAACAAGTTATAGAGAGAAAGAATAAAACTACAAGAAAGAGAAGGTGTGTAATGAATTGAAATTTTATGTCGAAGAGACTTGAAAAATAGGTGTTTTATACTGCAAATCTACTCAAAATATCCATACATCCCTGAAGACTCAGAGCACTCTCGGGTTGCTGGCGGACTCACTCCATAGGTGGCATGACTCATTCGGTTGGTGCTAGTACACGATCCATTAGTACTGATACTCAGTCGGTTGGCTGAATTAGTCGAAAGTGTTTGCGTTTATAGTTCGAATATGGCAATGAAAACTTTGTCTTGTTATTCATAATGAAGATATTATAGTGTGGCGTCACCACACAGAAGATTATATTATCGGTTCCTTGTGCAATATAAATAAGGTTCATAACTGAGATAGCAAAGGACAAACCTATCGGTATGGTTATAGTATAATTTGAGTTAGTTTATCTTAACTAATGAATTATACTAGTCCATTTTGTGCGTATTAAACTGGACCACTGAGGAGAAGTTTATTCAATACTGACCCAGTAAATAAACTAGAATGCATGATATCGCTCATACTCTTAAGCTGTCTGATAATAACGAGCACGTGTATTTAATATTTATTCCTTTCATTCATCAAAGGCTGAGACTTATTCCGCTAGGTCAATAACAGGTGCGTTGAGAAATATTAATATTTACATGGTGTGTTGTCGATTATATTCGGTCGATATGTACTGGTGTGCCAGGTTGAAGACGTTTCCGAAACGAGCTCAAAAGTTTTATTATGTTAAACCCTACAAGTAGATTAAGTTATGGTATAATAATAAGGATTGAGTGGTATGGACAAGAAGTTAACTGATTAAATTGTTAGTAATTAAATTAATTAACGAACTTTATATCTTTAACGTGTGGATATAAATCGAGGATAGTGGAACCCATGTAATTGGGGTGAGGAAAAGGAAATGCAACAATAAATATCTAGTGTAATTATTTATTATTAGTGGCCCAATAAATAAGGTGGAGTATTGATTGTTTGTATACGGAAAGCATTATTTTCATTTTGAATAAAAGAATCATGTTTAGTCAATGTTTGTGCAATTTACTTTATGTATTGATTTGTCTTTTGTCTTGTTATTCACATTGAAAATAATACAATGTGGCATCGTCGCACAGAAGATTGTATTATCAATCCCTTGTGCAATATAAACCACGTTCATAACCAGTTCTTGTCATTATAGGCTGCTTTTGAATATAGGGAAACATGTAAATGTGATCCCTTGTTCTTGTTCGAGGTACTTTCGTGGTCATTTGATAAAAGATCTTGAGTTTTGCTTTTGTAAGGTGTCCAAACTCCGACATGTGGTTTAACACTGAATGTAATCTATTTTTGTACTTATCAGAATATGTTGAGCATGTGCAACATCTGCTTATCAGAACATTTGCTTTTGTTAAAGAAGATTTTACCGTAGTCAAGTACTTACTGTGGGAGATTTACTGCAAGAATGTTGGAAATTATATTAAAGGAATATGTTGAGCATGTGGAACATTTGCTTATCAGAACATTAGCTTTTGTTAGTTATGCAAATTCAGACAACTTTTGTACTTATTAGAACATTTGCTTCTGCAATTTACTTGAACTTATCATAAATAATAAATGAGTTTTAAACATAAACAAAATAGAACATACACCTTAAAACTTGACATACAGAATTTAAAACTTGAATCAATTCGTTCACTAAACATAAACAGAAGAATTACAAACAAAACAGCTGCATGGAACCAATTCAGTTCATCAAACTTGACCATACATCCCAACAATGGTGGGGTAAATTACAAAAACACAACTGGATGTAACATACATGTTAAAACTTGTCCAATTCATTCACTAAACAACCACACTGATTTATTCAATCATTGTAAATAACCCCTGTGCACCACAATCATTGTTATTCTTCATGTATTGATACAAAATTAAAGCACATGCAACAAAGAACAACCATGTTGTACTCTTGGACTTGGTCCGCATGGCCATTTTCAGCTTTTTTATCCAGCTGCCAAAATCTTTTTTTCCTCCTTTAGTTTGTTGTTTTCTTCCTGAATTTGTTAAACAAGATCACGCAGCTCGTTCAATTTGCACAATAGCCCAGCAATCAATTGCTTCGACTAAGTGCATATCGGCCCATGAACCCACAAAAATAATTATAAAAAAAAAAAATTACACTCTCCTCTCTAAGTAATAGAAAAAAAAAATAAGAATTTATGGAAAATTGGGATTCGTCATTCAGAAACTAAATTGGAAGATACCTTGTAATAATTACATGAATAGAACCGTCTATCAGGATTTTTGATGTCCAGGACGTACGAACAACACTTAGTTGGCCGCAATCGCACTCTTTCAGACACGTTACATATGGGCTCTCCTACATTTCTTCCATGAAAATGTAAAATTAGGGCTATGGGCAGCAATTGGGGAAAATATAACGAATTTACGGAGCATTAGTTTTGTTATATTTTCCCTCCTTGACAATTTAATTTGCCATATTATTTTTTTATTTTAATTGTTTTTCCTCCACGTGGCTAGGGTCCGATGTCACATCAACATTAGAGCACCCACAATGCTTTGGGTCTCTTTTGTATATGTGGCATATAATTGGACTTGAGTCTTAAATGACGTGGACAAAGCCAAGTAAAAAACTTCAATAACTTTGCAATGCAAAAATAAAAATACTAGGTCTAGCATATACGTCAACCAATAAAAATGATCTAATATGTTTTTTTTTATTAAAAGAAAAATTAAAGTAGGAATAAATAATTAGTGTTTGGGTTTGTATTTGGGTCCAAAATAGACCCAAGTGTGGACTTAGTCTCTTTTTTTTATTGCCACATAAGCTAGACCATGTCCACTTTTAATTGCATTGGGAAACATTTTTTTATAGACTAGGTCTATTTCTTACATGGCATGTGATTTTTTGTCAAGAGACTCAAAGCAATGTGGATGCTCTTAGAGCATCCACAATGTTTTGAGTTCAATCCCACAAAATTATATGTCACCTAACAAAATAAACCTAGTCTAAAAAAATAAATTTTCTAATGCAAATAAAAGTAGACTGGGTCCTGCTGATGTGACAGCCAAAATAAAAGACCTCGTCTATCCTTAAGTCTATTTTAGACCCAAGTAGAGACCTAGTCTTTTTGCATTGGAGTAGATTTTGTTAATTTTATATAATTTTATCCATGTCATCGAAGACTTTGATTTATTTACATGCCACATAGACAAGACTAAACCCAATTCATTGTACATGTTCTTAATGGTTTGAAAATAAATCATGTAGTCCACACATGCTATTTTCGGCAAAAAATCCCCTATTTTGACGGTAAAAGAACTTAAATTGCATAAAATTTTAAATTACCTCTACAGCACTCCTGTAGAACCAATATAACTCGGCTGATATAGCAAAGGAACAAAAGATGTATTTTAGCCCAAAAAAATATGTGTTCGAATATATCTAAACGAATGTTTAAACCGAAATGAATGAATCACGAGAGTGACAGATAGTATACAATATCCCATCACAGTGTCAGTAAAACATGCTGAAAAAATCGTAGGACTTCCTGTTAGTCTTGTCACAAAGATGACAACTACAAGTTTTCGAATATCTATTAACCCCCACAATGATATACCAGATCTGATCTATATATTTCACCACATCCATCCAAGTGACAAATTTTTTAACGTGTATTACCTCAAAATATAAGTTGTCCGTCCACGTAAAGAAATCATAGAACGAACAAACGAACGAAAAAACGGNTTTTTTTTTTTTTTTTTTTTTTTTGGTATACGTCTAAGTGCTCCTTTTACCAAGACTAATGTCACACAGTGAAATTCTGATTTGCTAACTACGGATTTTTGGCTTTCTTAGATTTGCTCTTTTCCTGCATCTTCTTCTTCTTTGCCTCGGCAGTAATCCAGGAATAATCGGGAGGGATAGCAAACGGGTCTTGGATATTCTCAATCTTGCTGCTCGAGCTCGACCCAGCTGTAGATGAAGTAGGACGTTGATAGGGGGATTTTATCCACTGAAACCAAGAAGAGCTTGAAGGCTGAACCAAAGAAGGGCTTTCTTTGCCAACAGCAGTTGGGCTCGAAGGAGGTGTTGAGAACTCATCCACTGGTTGCAACTCCTCGAATTTCGTGAAAGTAACTATTACTCTGATGGTGGGGACAACTGGGATAGCGACCTGAAATAGATGGGAGACGAGTTACAAAGAATGAAAGACATCATATTAGAAAAAAAAAAGGAAAAAAAAAAATATTATCTTGGTAAATGGTACCAGCCAGACTGAAGGGAAGTATTAACTTGTAAACCGACGTTTTAATACTCATTTTCAATTTATTAATATGGTGATATCACTGCATCACAGAAGGCTCTCTTAAGCAATGGATTCAAATTTCAAGAGTACAAAATACGCTTGAAAAATGTATATTTCATTTTTCTTTCCTTCTTTAATCTAAGATTCGGACAGAAAATAAGTGGAACATGTGTGGCCAAACAAGATAATGGTCACACACTTACTACTGCTATATTTAATTAAAAAAAGGAAAAATTAGAACATATTAATAGAAAAAAAAAAAATATATATATATAGCCGAAATACAACTCAATAATCAAATTTCAAATATGGATCATGAGAGGAACTATCCATATTTTGCTGAAAATGTCAGAAATCCATGTGCTAGGGAATTTTACCGAGCCATTTCAGATACTCGAAAAATAAATCCTCGAAAATGGAAACAAGTTCAGATAGTCAAAGGGAGAACCCAAATTACTCATAAGTGGAACCTAATAATTTTTCATAAACAGCTCCCAATCTAGGAGCATATTAGAGTGGTCATAATTAACTAGCTCTTGCTACTTGCAACATGATAATTGTGGAACTTCACAGCAAAATATTCACAGAACTTCTGGTATCAAGAGTATCTAGATAAAGAATATCAGCAGCATACCATGAAGAACAATAAACAACTACCATATATTTTCCAAAATGTTGTGATAAGAAGCATAGCAATGTCCAACTATCCATGAGTTATTACAATGTTGAACCTATGATTTGGCAGACCCCACAAGATATTCTTCGATTCAGCCAATTACACGGACAAGAGAGTTCAGAACACTTAAGATAACTATCACAAACAAGATTTTGCAACAGTTTCAAGATCATGGTACAATGAACACAAATATTTCCGCAACAATCGAATTATACATGCCATATACTCTAGTAAACCCACGAGATTACTGAACAACCAAATAATGACAAACGCAAAACATGATCAGATATAACATGTTTCTGCATTGCAGATATTTGTTAAAATGACATAAAACTTATAATGCAAACAAATGTATAAGAAGCACACCTTGACAGGAAAGGTCCCCTTGGGCAGTTTCGTAGTGAATAACTCTCTTACTCTCCGTACAGCTTTAACCTTGTTCGCCAAAATATCAAGCAGTGGAAGGAGTTCTTCAGTACGTAATGGAAAATTCGGAGCAAGCCAGAGAATCGGCCTCAAACCTTTCTTATACTCGCTCTCCCGATTCCCATCCTTTCGCCGATTCCCACTGTCAACGTTGGAAGACGAAGGAGCTTTACTTTCTCTTCCTCTCCGGTGCTCGTCCCTTTTAATAACAACCTCCACAGAGTGCCTTCCCGGTCTAATCTGACTACTTGAAGATTCCTCCAAAAGATCACTAACTCTTTCTTCCACGCACAAAGAATTTCTCGGCGGAAGAGTCCTTCTCTCGTTCTCTTGCTTATTCTCCCTTCTCCTCCAGCCGTTGAGCCATCCTTTCTTTTCCATCTTATTATCTCCATTTCGGCCACCGTGAATGTCCTCAATGGGAATTTCCCTTTGATGGTAACAGCTGTGACGATGTGCGATCATGCCATCTGCACCCTCATTACTCAAATCTGTCGAGTCCATCTTAAGAGCAACCTCTAGCTGCCTTCTCTCCTCCTCCGTCAGAACACCATCAAAATCGCTCTCTGTATCATTCTCGTTCGACGAATTAAATAACTCATCGTTCGTCATGGCCCCAGGGACATTCCTTGATCTAATACTCACGACCACATTATGCATATCGTACACCTTCGCCTTCCACGGGCCCACCATCTCTGATTTCTCCTGTCTCCTCCACGTCATCTGTGGCAAAAGAACTGCTTGTGTCACGTCAATCCCGGGCCTGAATATGTTGGTCTGGGACATTGCAGTCACCTCTTGCTGCACTTCTGCCTCACTAGCTGGAGCACCTGCACCATCCAAGGCATTCATCACCTCTTTATCCTTGTGTGAGACCATGCAGAGTGAGCCTGGGGGAACTTGGCCGTCTTCCGAGCCATCACCAAGGAACAGAATACTCTGATCCGAACGTTGTAGCCTGAAACCATCGAAACCCGCCAAAGTCATATCCGCCCTCAGGTTTGCGCCCCTCTTCCAGATCTTGTAAGTGTCAGATGGGGCAATCCTCGAAATAAACGGGATTACCGAGCTCTCGAAATGGAAAGTAATCTCCATATAGAAATCTCTCATCCTCCTCATAGTACCTATCAACCGGGGCAACCTCCTGCACCATTTTGCCCAGGCCAACGGTTGGTAGTGCCGGACTATGATTTTCGCAATTCCTTCTTCTCGATTGCATATAGCCTCTTGCAGTGCACTCCAGCCCTGTTCGTTCTGCAGGCTCCAATCTGCCCCAGCAAGCATAAGCATCTCTGTTGCAGCCTCGTCACCGAATTTAACGGCCAGATGAAGTGGGGTGTCTCGGTTGGGAACATCACGTCGGTCGATTACGGAGGCTATGGCATCTGCCTTGGATTCCTCGGCCACTGAAACGGACTCTGAGTGAATCTCGGATGGGTCACAAAGGCGGGGAAGGCCGGCAATGATTCTTCGGAGGCCGGCATAGTCCTTCAAGATTACGGCCTTGTGGACAGAACTGTGCTCGTATTTGGATAAATCGGCAGCTGACATGTCTCGAGAGAATGTAAGGCTGACTATGCTATGCGACTAGCAAAGCCGTTTCGGTCATCCAAAATTCTCGCAACAAATCAAAGCAAATTAAACACTTTCCCCCCTGACGGTTATTTGTGGTGAATATGATCAAGTTGTGCTAACTGAATAACTCCTGAAACCACTGAACCGAAGAAAAAAAAAAAACATAATATCAGAAGAAAAATCTAAAATTATGGAAGAAATTCACAGAAAGAGAAATCCGAATATCAGAAACTTATATGTTATATCATATCAGACGTACTGATGACATAAGAATGGAAACACATTCTTAAACTTGATGGAGTACTAAGTAAGAATCTAAATCCCAGCACCACCCAATGACAACGTTTAAAACATAAACAGATGAAGTCTTCGTGACCCAATGAAGATCGCATAAAACAAGAAACTGCATGCAGGTTGGAGTCTTGGTGCAAGATAATGATAAAAATCCAAAGAAAATAGGGAAAAGCACCAGAAGTTTATAAATAAACAAGAATCTGGGAAAGGTAATAGATGTGTGTGCAAGTTGAAAACTGATAAAATCAGAAAGGAATTCCTTTCCCTTTTTCTTTTACCCCTAAAGACAATGAAAAAGATCCAGAGCACATAAGAAACCTCACCGATCAAGCAAAGGGCAAATAAGTCATAGTAAAAATCAAGTAATAATGAAAGCATATTACCCCATGACCGTCATTCAAGATTTCACTCTTAGCACTGCAGATATTAAAGTTAGATACTCAACGGACAAGCATATAGTAATAGCTATCTCCACAGACCCACATAAAAAATAATATAAATGATGAGTTGGGAATGAAGAAGGTTGGCCTAGAAGTGAGTCCAAAGCGATGCCTCATATGTAACACCTGAGCTAGAACTCTCAGTGATGATAGGGTGTTTGAGTATATAATAAGATACTTGCCTTACGTTTGATTAGGGGTATATAATAGTTTGTATTCTTTTATACATGCTATGTCGATTTGCAGCAACAGACCATAAAATGCATCATTTGATCCCTCAAACTATAAAAGCAATAAGTCGCTATTCAGTTTGCCAACTACTAAAACATATATTTACACAAGAATATTGAAACTTTATTACCATTCTTTGAGATTAACAATACAGAACTGAAAAGAACTAAAAAAGACCACATCCTCCGCCAAGTTATTTTAAGCCCAAACGATTTGAGCAGTTATTTCGCCTGCAAACCCAATTCATTAATACAAGACCATAACAATGCATCGTGATTTCTACTTGACTACTTATTGTATAACTTCTTATCAGAATCCTGCATTACAGTTTTTAAGTGATTAGTATCAACTTAATTTTTTTTTCTAATCAAGAAACACACTGAAACTCAAGTTCAACACGTGCAAGCATAAGACAACTTCAAAACTTCCATACACATTAATAATCTACCTAAAGCCCAAATCTATACCATCTCCAAGTTCAGAAAATCCAAAATAAGAAAAGTAGTGATTCAAGAACTTTGAAGAAGCGACATAAGCAAGAATGAGCAAAACCTACTTTTATTACATTAGCATAAAAAAGAAATGCATAGTTCGCAATGCTTTGTACCCTAAACAGTACCAAATCTGAACAAAAAATAATAATAATCTGTAGAAAAATCGCGTTACCTGAAATCAAGTGGCTATTGGAAGCTTGGTCAGATCGGCCCTATAAAAAAATATATCACTTCTATCAAGCGGGCGGAAGTTGGTCAGATCGGGCCGTTCATAGCAGTCGCGAAATAGGGTTTTGGAAGAGGAATTGGAGAGGAAAGAGAAAATTTGCGGAACTAATTCTGGAAATGTAATTTCTTTGTTGAATCAGGGAAATGTAAATGATTTTGCGTTGATTTTCTATGATTTTCTTGATTTATTGGCTTACGGAGGGGAATGAACATACGGAAAAATATACTCAGCGGATGTATGTGTATGTGTATGTGCACATGCTTACATACATGCTTACATACATGTATGTATGTGTGCATATGTATGTATTATGTAGTGTAACGCAAATAGATAAAATGTATAATTTTTTATTTTTTTTCCCTTCCTAAACAATACTGTTCATTTTCATAGATAAAAATGTATAGTTAACTTGGTTGGGTATGGCCGGTCCACTAATAAATCATGTGACTCGCCGACCGGAGGAGAGATGCATTAATTCCACGGTAGCGGAGTTCGTTGATGAGAGGAAATTGGAATTGGGATGCGTTTCATGGAGTGCTCCCTTCGGCCATAATCATGCATATTGCCGGCACTTTCCCTCCGAGAGCCACGGTTGGGGAAGATCGCATTATGTGGGGACCTTCTCAGGATGGTACCTTTTCCACGAGGACGGCGTACAACGCATTAAAACCCTCGGAGAGTGACTCGAATAGCCCGCTTTGGAAGTTGGTTTGGCGGACACCAGCGCCGCAAAGGGTCCGAACGTTTCTGTGGTTGGCTGCCAAGGATCGTCTATTGACCAATATGGAACGAGCTAGACGACATATTTCCTCCTCGGCGCTATGTGATGAATGTGGAGAGGTGGAGTCGGTACTGCATGTTTTGAGGGACTGCCCAAACACAAAGCGCCTGTGGACCCAGCTGATCCCAGCCGGCAGGCTCGAAGAGTTTTTCCACCAACCCCTCAGAACCTGGATACGTAGTAACCTATTGACTGGGAGATAGGGAAGTTATAGGGACTGGAGTAGCCTGTTTTCGTTCACCGCTTGGAGCTCGTGGAAGTGGAGGAATGAGCGGATTTTTAATAATAGCTCACTAAACGGAGTTAATAGGAGACTGGAGATCCTACGTAAATCATAAACGTACTCTCGAGCGTGTGAAGCCTACAAGCGAGTGGGTGCTGAAATATATGAGGTGCACATGATATATTGGAAGCCACCGGACCCGAGATGGATTAAAGTGAATACGGATGGGACTTTTGATAACAATACGGGCCTGAGCGGGGCTGGAGGCATGCTTCGAGACGAGCTAGGGAAATGGATCGAGGGTTTCCTCATGAATATTGGCTTCAACACCCTAACGGGCGCCGAACTTTGGGGTCTTTTTCAGGGATTACAGAGGGCCTGAGATCTAGGATTTCGAAAGGTTATAGCAGAGATCAATAGCCAGTGTGTGGTTAAAATGATAAATGGACCTGGTCAGAATTTTGGGGTGCATGATGCTATAGTCCGAGCTATTCGGGACTTGGTTTAAAGGGATTGGCATATTCGAATTCAACATGTGCATCGAGAGGCTAATTATGCAGCGGATCATATGGCGGGACTCACTTCTTCCTCCCTGTTAGGCTTACAACGTTTTTCGTCACCCCCCCCCCCCCCCCCCCCCCCCCCCCCCCCGGGGCTCGGAGCTTGGATTGATCATGACATTAGCGGGGTGTCTCACCCACGTCGGGTATTAGTATAGTCGTTAGGCCTTTGGCCTCCTTCTTTTGTACCGAAAAAACAAACTTTGAAAAATGTTACAATTACATAATAAATGACATAGAGGTGTACATAACACTCACATAGAGTGGAGTCCACTTGATTTTTTATTTTTGGGGGTCTCACTCAATGTGCGTGTTATGTACATCCCTATGTACAATATTATGTACATATAATATTTCTCGTTAACTTTATATTTTAACTTTATGGAAATCTCGATATTTTTTCAAACATAGTATTGAAAATAAAAAAATCATTAAGATCAACTTTTGAAGGTCAAGATAATCGGGTTGCTGTAAGATTATTTATTTCTTATATATCGATGAATGATCGAGGTGTTGGTGTTATATACTAAAAACTTGGGTTTGGATGATATTACACTTTTGCCTTTTATGAATGAGAATCATGTTCGATTAAACAAGTTCTATGTTCTGTTGTTTTGCACTTAGATAAAATGGTTCATTAGCGGATGAACAGAAGATCATTTTATCAGTTACTTACGAAACAAGAATTATTGGTTCACAACCTAGATGGAAATGAACAACCCATCAGAACGGTTGTAGTTTCAACGATACAGTCGGTCTTGACTGATTAGTTGCACTAGTACATTTATACATTGAGCGGATCCCAGAGAGGAGAAGTTCGTTTTATACTGATCGTCGTAAACGAACTAGGCCTCGGTTAATTACCGCGTTCTCTTAACCAGTAAGATATTAAACAGACATGTACATATAATATTTATTACTTTGATTCACTTGAATGAGATTCAGTTCGCTAGATCAATAGTCTTACTGTCTTGGGTAATATTGTTGTATGTATAATGTGCCGTTAGGATATTTACGGTCACCATGTGCATTAGTTTGATGATGTCCCCGAAGTGAGTTCATGAATGATTGTTATGCTAAACCCTGCAGGTGGATTAAATTCTGGCATAATAATATTGCAATGAACGAGCGCTAGCTTTGGTAATCTAATATATTAATTAATTCTTGATTATCAGTTATTGAATTAATTAATGGATATTATATCTTAAACATGGGAGGTAATTCAGGTAATTATAATTGGAAGCTCAAATGTAATTTGAGATAAGAAAAGAGAGTGCAATAATATTACGTTAGTGGACCGTAATATTATTTGTAATTGGAAAAGTGGGCTTGACCCACAGTTAGTCCAATACTTAAGAAGCCATAATCTTGTTCTCCTTAGGATCCCTACTATAGCTCTATATATACATCATTAAGCACATGAAATAGACACAGAAGTGATCAGAAAATCTCTTACGTGCAATATACACGCACGACATCTTCTCTCTTTCTCTAGTTTCCATTCGAGCTTTATCTTCTTCTCGTTGCTCCACCGGTACGAGTTGAAGAGGTGTTTGAGTGATACAGTAGAAGATCCCGAGGTAACCAAGACATCGTGATCATCTACCGGAGCCGACAAGCCGTAACCAGTCGGACCGCCGGCAATGAGCCATGACCTGTCGGACCACCGCCGCGAGCCGCAACCAGTCACCGAGCCCAGCTCGACGACGCCGCAGCCCCGCGACTCTACGATCCCTGCCACCCGCGCGATCCCGGCTACCCCGTGACGTGCTGCTTCCGGTCAACCCGAATCTGTCAGATTCAAAAAATTTTAAGTCGTAAGTTTTCTACGTCAAACTTTTAGATCTGTTGCGCGTAAGTTTATGTTTGCTATTGAATTGGTGACTTGTACATAACGAGATCCTCATAGATCCCAACACGAGGTTATATATCTTTATCCATTGCTTGTTTGTGTTTGAGTTATTTGGAAAATTTGTTAAACAAATTTTTGGCTCTCTTTCTCTCTTTCTCTCTCTCTCTCTCTCATAAAGATCTTCTAGACTCTTTTATTTTCTCTCTAGATGGTGTAAGATACAATATTCAAAGTGATGAGCTTAGAGACCTTTTAATACCGATTGTACATTTTTGCAAAACGGTATTAGACACCTTTTGGCAAATACCGTTTACAAAAACGGTGCGATGTCGATTTATTAATTTTGTCCATCACATATTTTATATCGACATCTGATAAAGGGAACGATATGCATTAAGAAGATTGACAGTATTTGTACTGCTTATAAATAGGAACATGTGGACCACTTTAAAATTATTTTGTTTCTACTGAGAAAATAAAATATTAATATTCTCCCACTTGGTCCATATGTTACTATATCTAAAATTATAGAATACAAAATACATGAATCATGGCGATATATCCTCAAAAAATTGAGTAGTATCTTCCATGTATTACAATATGTTGATGCCACGGGCCAGTGGCGGTGGGACTTATTTGGACACTTGGTTCCGGTCGGCGTCTCCATGCGCATCGTAGCCTTCTTGCCGCCATCACGTGAGGCCGGGCTCGACACTATGTACTGGGGGTTCTCGGAAAATAAATGTTTTACGACAAAATCGGCCTACTCATCTTTGTTTCGTGTATGCCGGACGAGTACGAGTAATCGCATCTCGTGGCGTATTATTTGGAAATGGGTCGGTCCGCAAAGGATACGTCAATTTCTTTGGCTCGTGGCGCAAGAAAATTTGATCACTAATGTCGAGAGGCGGAGGCGGCACCTCACGGACTCCTCGACTTGTACACTATGTGGGCGAGATGACGAATCGACTATCCATTGTCTTCGTGACTGTGTACGGGCAACTCAGGTATGGCAGCGCTTGCTTCCCGCCAATCAACAACCTGATTTCTTCACCTTGCCGCTATGCGATTGGATGCTCCAGAACTTGCAAAATGGCTTGAATATTGGTGTTGCAGGCTGGGAAACTATTTTTGGAGTCACGGTGTGGCAAATCTGGAGGGGCAGAAATGAATAGATTTTCTCAGATGAGGAGTTTAATGCTGTTAAGAAAGTCCGGGATGTCCGCTCGTTTGTTCATGGAATCAAATTGGCCACCTCTGCCGAAAGACATCTGGGCGGCCTTGAAGTGGGTCGTGACGTACAATTCATTCTATGGGAGGCTCCTGCTAGTGGTGTAGTCAAAATTAACACGGATGGTTCTTTTTTGACTTCGTTTGGAATGGCGTTTGCTGGGGGGTTGGTTCGCGATGCCGATGGTCGATGGCTTGGGGGGTTTGTGATGAACATTGGGTACTGCTCTATTACAGGATCAGAGTTATGGGAGCTCTTCCAAGGATTATTGCTTGCTTGGGATTTGGGATGTCGTAAGGCCATCGTGGAAGTGGACAATAAAACTGTGGTGGTAATGGCGGCCGGGGGACTAACGGACAATCTTAGAGTACATGGTAGCTTGGTTTTTGCCATACGAGATTTGCTCCACCGAGACTGGGATGTGAAGGTGATTCATTGTTATAGAGAAGCGAACTTTGCGGCTGACTGCTTAGCGACTCTGGCTCATCATTGTCCTGGTGGATACCAACGGTTATTTGACCCATCGTCAGTAGTTCAACCGTGGTTACAGCACGACCTTGTTGGCGTGGCGTATCCACGGAACATACCTATCTGATGGTTCTTAGGCTTTAGCCTCCTTTTGTGTACCAAACAATGCACTTTGATCCACAAAACCACTTTTTAACTTTATGAATAAACTCAAAGTTTATTCTAGATCGAAATATAAATGATAATTCTCAACATAAATGTACAAACTTAAGAGAAACATGTCAATAAAATTTTCAATGTAACAAGTAATAACAAATTTATGTACAAGAAAATGTTACATACTAGAACCGAGTCTCATTCATACTACATGATCCTTTGAAATTCTTAGGTGGCATGCCTTCAAAGGATCAACAATCATTAATTTAGTGCTAATGTGCCCAATGACTGCAGATAAAGAAAATTTGTGGCCGATCAAATGACGCCGCGTGGAAATTAATATATTAAAATCAGGTCATATTTTCTATTTATATTTTAGGAATTTCTACATATTTAATTCCTAAATTTAAATAGTCAATGATATGATTTTAATATTTTAATTCTTGACAAATTAAATAATGTCAAGTGTCAAACCTTATTTCTTGGTAAATAAATCACATGTCTTCAGGAATATCTTGAGATATTTAAGTAGATCCAGAAGATCTTATGTTAATCATCATGGACCAATTGAATCGCGTCCTATGATTCTTAAATTTGGTAGGGTTCTCTCTCCTACACCTATAAACAGGGACTCTCCCTAAAGCCAAAAACACACATCATAATTCATATTCAAGTTCAAGAGCTCTAGAGATTCTCTTGACGATATTCAAGTATTCTTGAACATTAAAAGGTGTTGTTGAAGATTCGAAGAAAGATTCAAGCGTATTCAACCTCAAGACTAACGTTCAATCTAGAAAAAAGCTGCGAAGCCTCCGAATTACCTAAGTAAATTCAAAACCAGTGCGAAAAAGATTCAATATCTACTTTGCAGCGAAGACTAAAAACTCGTGTTCTTCACGTTCTTGGGATATTACGGAGTCTAGTCTGAAACCAAGGCACTGGCCCTATGATTAACGTTAAATGAAGTCAAAACCAGTCAAGGAGAATATTAAGCCGAAGATTTCGCTCTGAGACTTAAAATTGTTCGTGAGAAGAATCAGAGGAATAATAGAATTGTAATCCACATTATTTATTTGATTCGAGAAATTCATTTGTAAAATGTTTTCGTGTTTATAAATTCGATACACGAAATTTGCGTTACAATAACCACATTTTCTTCTTTCACATGTTTTCTCACTATTAAGCACTTGATGTTGATGTGTTTAATTCGACTTCCACTTTTATTATTCTTGGCCATGAATACAGCAGCTGAATTATAACAATGTAGTCTCAATGTCTTATATATAGAATCCAGAACTTTAAGGCCATATATGAAACTTTTTAACCATACACCATGCCTAGTAGCTTCAAAAATGATACGAACTCCTCTTCCATTGTCGAGGTAGCTATCAAGGTTTGTTTGGCACTTCTCCAAGATATAGCTCCGCTGGCCAACATGAAAATATATCCAGATATGGATTTTCATGAATAAATGCAACCGACAAGGTCAGAATCAGAAAACCAAACCACCTTCAAATTTTTAGTTCGTCTTTACATGATCATATAATCTTTTGTCCCTTGAAGGTACCTTAGCACTTTCTTTGCAGCTCTCCAATGGTCAATAGCTAGATTACTCTGATATCTTTATAATATCTCAACAACAAAATGCAATTCCTGGTCCTGCACAGACCTAAGCATACATAATGCACCCCAGAGCTGAAGCACATGGAATGGACTCCATTTATTCCCATTCGACCTCATTTTTCGGACATTGATTCAAATTGTATCTATCACCTTTTATGATCACGGCTATGCTCGGTAACCACTCTTTCATATAGAATTTCTCTAAAATTTTATTAGTATAGGTCTTTTGGGAAAAATTGAAAATGCCTCGAGATATGTCTTTTTTAATCTTAATGCCAATGACATAAGATTCATCACCCATATATTTAATATAAAAGCTTTTAGAGCGAAAATGTTTCACCTCATATAACGCACCCTTATCATTAGTTGCAAATAGTATATCATCAACATACAGAACTATAAAACATATCTTGCTCTCACTAACCCTCTGGTATATACACTGATCCATGAGGTTTTCTTTAATATCAAATGAAGTGATAACTTCATGGAATTTTAAATACAACTGACATGAGGCTTGTTCAGTCCATATATCAATTTATTAAGTTTGTAAACCAAATGCTCATCCGTACTAGAGGAAAATCCTTCAGGTTGTTTTATATGAACATCCTCCAGTAATCACTAACGTATCATTATGGGGCACATGCAGACCTTGGGCATCTTCGGCTCAAAAACTGATCACAGGTGTTCGAGCTGTTATGCTGACCTCTTCCATCTTCCTCTTCCCAGCTCGGACGTGTTTCTTCCTTACATTATTGGATTCTTCATCAGTGGGACCACTCGAGATCATGTGAATGTCCCCCCTCCACCCTCTTAGGTGGGGCTTCGTCCTCCTCAAAACCTTGGTCCTCTTTCTATCGACCTCTTTTGCCTCCACCTCTTCGACCACCTCCATCCTCCTTGTCCCCATCATCAACTCGATCCTCCTTGTCAACTGAGTTTTCTCAACACCTCCTCTTCTCCTTATTTTCTCTATCGTTTCAAACAAACTGCTTAAGGTGACCTCGATCGCCTCAAGGACCTCCGCCATCTGGGTTTTTAGTGGGGTATATTTCTCATACCTCTGACCGATCTTCAGAGGTTGATCTTGCCATCTATTCTTCCCTCGTCGCTCCAACCTGTCTTTCTTTGGTGAATGGGGCCTCTCCTTCTTTAGTTCAGGTCGAACTAGCTGCTCGAGTTTTGCAAATTCTTCTTCTGTCTCCTTTGCATCTCTTCAAGACCTCATCATATGTCTGTGTTGGTGTTGTGGCCAAAGAACTCTGACAGGGACCAACTCAAAGACTCGTTATCAGACCCCTAGCCTTGACCTTGTTCGAGGCCGAGAGTATCTCTACACATGCTCGATTATACCACACCATGTAGTTTCTCAATGACTCACCTTCCTCTTGCCGCATCGCCATTAATGTTAACTACGTCTTCTCCCGCGCGATTGCACTAGCATATTGGTTCAAGAACAAGCCCAGAAATTCTCAAAATCCCTTACCGACTCCGAAGGGAGCTGGTGAAACCAATATTGAGCTCCCCCCCTCCCTCTCAAAGTAGCTAAGAAAGATCGACAACAGAGTGTGTCAGAATATCCGTGCAAGACCGCCATATTCTCGAATGACCTGACATGCCTGGATGGGTCTGTCGACCCGTCACATGCTAAGTTCACCTCCTTGAAATTTGTTGGCAGCACCGCATCGAGAACTTCCCTGGAAAAGGGGTGTCCTCGAGCTCGACCAGCAGGTTTTTTGTCTACCTTCCCTTGCAACTGACATATATACTCCACCATATGCTCCACAGTTCGATTTATGTGTGTCGTACCTCGAATGAATGATTCGTCCATCTCAGTATCCTGCTGGTTCATCCGCACCACCGTGGCCGGTGCGGTGGTTGCATGAGAAGTCTGGTGGGTGGCCTGCTGAACTACACCAGCCACGATGGTATTAGCTATCATCCTCTCCAACTCTTCCCTCATCATCGTCACGAGCTATCCTCGCTCATCCTCACCCCTCGGCAGCCTTACTGGTTGTCGGATGGACTGGACCTGGCTGCACCTGCGCTGAAACCACCACTCTTTGAGCAGTTCGAGACTTCTGCACGTGGCTCGAGCCCACAACAGCAACAAGGATCTTCGATGAGCTCCCTAAACCTGTAGGATGAGGCATAAGAGTCATCGAGGTCTGAGACGACCTAGAGAAGCCCAGCGGTGGGCCTGCTTTGCACAGACGTGTATTCGGTATACCTGACTCTTTTATATAGGGAGATGATACCTTGTTGCCCAAGACTGCCCGAGTGGGCTACCCGAATTGCCCCTTCGTACTGTCCGATCTGCTCGAACTGCCCAATTCTGTTAGATCACGTGGCCTTATCCACGTGTGGTTCTTATCCCCTTGAGATTTCTTTTTATCCATTAGTCTTTCTTATTAGTCTGCCTAATAGTGCGGCCAGCTCGACTTCTGTTTGAGGTAGAATGTTGCATGTACTGAGCCTAAGTGTTGTCCTTATAGTCGATCGTTCGACCATCCATACCTTCAGGTCGAGTTTCCAATGGGCCATCTGAGGGCCCTAGCTCGACCTGTTGCTGCCCCTATAAAAACCCCTCATGCCTTCTCGGCCCTGAAGACTGCCTGCCCTATACCAGCATTCGATCTATCTTCGACCTTCCTGTGGCTCTGTTCGACCAAACGGTTTGCTCGGCTTAATCGGCCAGTTTATTGGATTTGGTCAATCTCACATCATAATTGAATACGTCTATTTACATGTTTCTATCAATTTTTTTACATATAAAATGTAAAACATATGGGGCCTCGAGTTGAGGACTCATGTTTCTTTGCGATGTCTATATTACTACGACCCCACTTTCTTTTAGTATTGATATCTGCGGCATGCCATTCTTGGTTGATCTTTCCTTCGTGGATTGATGGTTTATCCATTGGTTGATCCGTCGACTTTGGAGCATCTTTACATAGATCAAGTTATATTTGTTCCAATATGAGACAGAGATCTTGATAACGATGGCGTCTTGTGGTCTCGGTTAATCGTTATGGTTGATCTCGACCCGAAGGTTAAGGTTAATCCTCGCGATGTGGTACCAAGCCCCCAAATTTTTTTTGTTTCAACCCAGATTGGCGATCTGAACATTGGGCGATCATTATCAAGAACAAAGTGGTGACGACCCGGCTGAAAAGAATCACTGGCTTGAAAATTGCAAGACTTATTGGCAAAATTTGTGAATAAACCATATGGGATATTCTTCTCAGTGTCATCTTTAGGTCGTGTGGCTACTTTGTGGCCGTTATTATATTTGGACCGATTTATCTGCTTTCTTCATGTTCTTGTTGATAGTGAGCTAATTGATCCTTATTCTTGTCGAAGGTGGGCTAATACAGAAATTGCTGGAAGGTTTCAAAATATAAATTTTTTATTGTGAGAGGAGGCAAAAAGGTGATATTTTGCAATTTTTTGAAGATTTTTATTTGGGAGAGTAATGGGACGAAAAGGATTATTCAGATGGTCAGTCGTGTCGCCCTTTTCAACAGGGATATCCGGATAAGAGGCATCACCGAGAGAAGCTGTGGATGATGTTTTTTCTTGAATACAAATATGTGTAAGGTACGACTATTTATAGGGAGAGGTTCAGATGTAACCTTGATGGCCGCTCTCCTTCTAGCGTCATTTTGTTGACGTTCGGGCGTTAACCACAATTAATGGGGCAATGTTTAAGGTGTGTATGCAATTAAGAAAGAACGGAATGACTGTTTAATTAATACTAAGCTAAAGAAATGAAAATGAGGTGCTATGCCAATGACTTGGAAAAGGATATTCATCCCTTAGTTTAGGGGATCGACAACCAGAAAACAAAGAACCTATAAAAGCCTTCTTATTGATAATTTTTGGAAATTATATTGAGGATGATGTTTGTGAGGCCGGAAGGGCCGAATTTATACATGAAAAAAAAAGTAAAAGTGTAATAATGATCAATAGGGGTATAGGGGAGTGACGCATCCTGATGGAGACAAGACCGCGATAGCATTTTTAAATAAATATGACCGTCTTCGTATCTAGCGTGTTTAAGTGTCGTTTTCAGTCTTTTATTTGTTGTTGGGCTATTACTATTATTTTCAGTTGTTGGACCTCTTGTTAATGGGCTTTTGCAGTAGGGCAATAATCTGATGTATATGAATAATCGTTTTCTCTTTGGAGAGGGCAGACTTGATTTTATGAAATTTGAGATTTCTCTTGAGAATTGATCGTGTTCTATCCCGTTCCTACATACGCTCTACATCAGTTGGTATCAGTAGACCAGCAACGATCAACGATGCCGCCGAAAAGAAATACCGTAATCGACAACGCCATTGATGAACGTTTCCAGCGGGTGGATGAACGTTTTAATGGAATTGACGACAGATTCACGAATATCTCAACGGGGATCGATGACTTGCGTGACGCGATGCGAACTTTGATGACCGAGGTACGCACGAATCGTGGCGCGGCTGGCCGGGGCGTACATGGCGGGCTTCGCGGTGGTCGTGGAAGTCGGGGGATTTGGCGGGGCGCCCCGCCAACGACCGTCATCTCCGCCACCCGGTGATGATGAATCAGATGATGAGACACTTTCAATCGACAATCCATTCGCCGAAGCAGACCTAGGTTGCGGCGGGGATGATGGACCGCACCGGCGAGGGGCACGTGACGGACGGCGTGACGATGAAGGGTTTCGACATGGCGATTTTCGCCGGCGTGACGAGGACCTGGGGCGCGGTCGATAGAGGGCCAATGGTGAGGGTTTCTTCTGGCGTGACGGCGCGGGGTCGGAGGATGAGGAGCGATTCAGTCGCGATGGGCGCAAGGTGCAGGATGACGTATGGCAGCGTGACAGAGCTAGAGCGAATGTCGATGACGATTTCCAGCAGGCCCGGGGTTTCGGCGAGCGACATGGTCAGGCTGGGAGTTAGAGGAAGCGGCGCGAGGGCATGCGTCCAATAGAAGGAGGCGATGCGTCGCGTTGGGATATGGGGTTTCGAGTGGACATTCCCGAGTTTCATGGCGAGGTACAAGGTGATGAATTCCTGGATTGGTGGGCAGCAGTGGAGGCCGTGCTCAGGTTTAAGGTGGTGCCCGAGAAACGACGTGTTGATCTTGTGGCCACGAGGTTTCGCGGGCGCGCTGCAGCATGGTGGATGCAACTTACGAGCGTGCGGCATCGTACGGGGAAAGCACTGATTTCTTCCTGGGTCAAATTCTGGGAATGTGTGGAGCGTGAGTTTTTGCCGTTCAACTATGACAGTTTCATTTACCAACAACTTCAGAACTTGAGGTAGGGGTCGCGTTCGGTGGACGACTATACTGATGACTTCCATCGCCTTTTGCCTCGTGTGGAGTTGCGGGAAACAAAAAATCAATTGATTGTGTTCGTTATGTGGGAGGTTTTCGTGTGGCCATTCAGGACATGCTTAATTTTGTTCAGCCAGAATCGTTATCAGATGCGCACCAACGAGCCCGGCTCGCAGAGCAACAATTAGCCCGGAAAGCTGGCCCGACATTTTCACCGTCTACGCGTGCAGGCCCGGGTGGTAGTGGCATGTTGCAGCCCGGTCGAGCGAGTCCATCGACGGGTACCAGAGCGGGGTAGATCGGGGCAGGCCGTTTCACAGGACCGACCAGCAGTCAGGCGCGGGCGGGTGGCGCGGGAGTTTCGCCGTCGGCAGCGGGGAAGTGTGTAGGTACGGGCATGCGATGTTTTGGATGCGGGGAGGTGGGTCATCGTCAGGCGGCTTGTCCTCGCGGCTCGGGCTCTCGTGGGTTATTCATTGACGATGGCGGAGATATGGAAAAGGACGCGGAGTATGATGGACCGCCAGTTTATGATGTTGAGTCGGGACTGTACGAGGAGCATCATAAGGGAGATGTTGGGAGGGCTCTTGTGATTCGTCGCTCGTGTTTGACACCACGGTCGACAAGTGATGAGACGAAGGAGCGACACCATATCTTCGAGTCGACATGCACTATCGGTGACAAGGTGTGTCGCTTTATCATTGACTCGAGCTCCTGTGAAAAGGTGGTTGCACAAGAGGCCGTTGACAAATTACGCCTCTCGAGCGAGCCTCATCCCTAGCCCTACACATTGGCATGGATCCAGCGAGGTAATGCTATTACGGTTGATCGCCGGGTCTTACTATCCTTGTCCATTAGGGCGAATTATAGGGATAAAGTATGGTGCGAAGTGGTTCCTATGGATGCGTGTCACGTGTTATTGGGGAGGCCGTGGCAGTATGATCTGGCAGCAACTCACGACGGCAGGCTTAATACATACATTTTCACATTTGGAGGTACAAGGATTGTCTTACATCCTGCTCCTTCTCGTCCCATGCCGGTTACTAGTTCTTCGAATGTTTTTTTTTTTTTTTCTGTCGAGGGCGGCTGTTGTAGAGGAAATGCGGTCGGCCCAGGTGGTCCTTTTACTTGTGGGCTCTGACAGGTCCGTTGAGCACGAGCCACCAACCATCATGCAGCCACTGTTGTCCGAGTTTGCGGACGTTTTTCCTGCCGATCTTCCTACCGGTCTGCCTCCATTACGGAATATTCAGCATCATATAGACTTAGTCCCGGGGGCCTCCCTTCTCAACAGGCCGCATTATCGGATGAGCCCGGTGGAACACGAAGAGCTTTGCCGGCAGGTTGAAGAGTTGTTACAACGTGGGGTTGTTCGTAGGAGCCTTAGCCCGTGTGCCGTTCCGGCCTTATTGATTCCGAAGAAGGATGGTGCGTGGCGCATGTGCGTTGATAGTCGAGCCATCAACAAGATCACTGTCAGGTATCGTTTTCCTATTCCTCGTTTGGATGATTTGCTGGATCAGCTGAACGGTGCCACTGTCTTTACCAAATCGGACCTTCGTAGCGGCTACCATCAAATTTGGATTAGGCCCGGGGATGAATGGAAAACGGCCTTCAAAATCCGTGAGGGGCTCTTTGAGTGGAAGGTCATGCCGTTTGGTCTTTCCAACGCGCAGAGCACGTTTATGCGCATCATGAACCAGACGTTGCGGGATCTTATCGGGCGGTGTGTCGTCGTTTATTTCGACGATATACTCATCTATAGTCGTTCGGTGGAGGAACATTTGGAGCACGTGTGAGCGGTCCTACTTATCTTGAGAACCGAGTCTTTCTTTGCTGCGCCGCATAAGTGTTTCTTCATGGTCGACTCCGTCCTATTTTTGGGCTTTCTTATTTCGGCAGAAGGTATTCGGGTTGATGAGAGTAAGGTGGCAGCCGTGCGGGATTGCCCGATACCGACTACGTTCACAGAGGCTCGCAGTTTTCACGGGCTAGCCTCATTCTATAGACGGTTCATTTCCCACTTCAGTTCTGTCATGGCCCTAATCACTGACTGCCTCACAGGGAAGGCTTTTACATGGACACAGGCAGCCGCCGAGGCCTTTGCACTTATTAAGACCAAACTGACATCGGCTCTGGTGCTTGTCTTACCGGATTTTTCTCGCCCGTTCGAGCTATCCTGTGACGCCTCGAAAGTAGGGATAGGGGCGGTCCTTAGCCAGGATGGGCGGCCGATCTCCTTCTTCAGCGAGAAGCTATCTGGCCCGAGGTTGAGGTACAGTACTTATGATGTTGAATTTTATGTTGTGGTGCGTGCGGTTCGCCATTGGCGTCATTATCTCTTCACAGAGAGTTCGTGTTGTACACGGACCATGAGGCTCTTCGCCATTTAGCCTCGCAGGATAACATCTTGACGAGACATGCTTCCTGGACTGCTTTTCTGCTGCAGTTCACTTTCGTCTTACGCCATCGGTCAGGTGCTTCCAATCGAGTTGCCGATGCATTGAGTCGACGTGCACTTTTGCTGTCCGAGATGCGTGTCTCGGTTGTGGGTTTTGATGTTTTGCGGGACGTGTACGTGGGGGATCCATTTTTTGGCCCGATTTTGGCTTGTTTACGTGCCAGGCCTTAAGAGGACTATACCTTGTCGGATTGCTTCATTTTCCGTGGTGTTCGTCTTTGTATCCCAGATTGCAGTCTTCGACATAAGCTTATTGCCGACTTGCATGGGACAGGTCACGTGGGCCGTGATAGGTCCGTGGAGCTAGTTAGTCGAAGTTATTTTTGGCCGTCCCTTCGGCGTGATGTGGGTCGTTTTGTTGCACGTTATTGGATTTGCCAGGTGTCCAAGGGCGTCGCGACTAACACGGGCTTGTACCGGCCACTCCCGATTCCATCCTAGCTATGGCAGTCGATCAGCATGGACTTTGTATTGGGGTTGCCTCGTACCCAACGGGGCTTTGACTCTATTTTTGTGGTGGTCGATTGTTTTTCGGAGATGGTACACTTCATTCCATGCAAGAGCACCACCGATGCTGTTCATGCGGCCCAGTTGTTTTTCAGGGAGATTTACCGTCTCCATGGATTGCCTTCGGCTATTGCGTCAGACCGTGATACTCGATTTTTGAGTTATTTTTGGAGGAGCTTGTGGCGTATGGTGGACACCCATCTCGATTTCAGCAGTGCTTATCACCCTCAGACAGACGGCCAAACAGAGGTGGTTAATCGCTCATTGGGGAATACTCGTACTTGGGACTAACGTTTGTGTCAAGCTGAGTTCGCTCATAACTCGGCAGTTGGTCGGGCCACGGGCCTCTCGCCTTTCCAGATTTTGTATGTTGTGCAGCCGCGTGGGCCATGTGCCTTGGCGCCGTTGCCACCTTCCGACGGGGCAGACCGGCGGGCGACGGACCTTGTGGCGGACCTGCTGGAGACTCACGCCGCGACACGGGCTCACCTGGAGTTGACTACTGCGGCGTACAAGAGGGCCGCCGATGCTCATCGTCGGCACGTCGAGTTTGAGGTAGGTGATTTTGTCTGGGCTGTTTTAACTAAGGATAGGTTTCCCGCTCACGAGTTTAGTAAACTGTCCGCCCGAAAAATTGGCCCGGTGGAAATTGTTCAGAAAATCAATCTCAATGCTTACCGTCTTCGCCTTCCTTCTCACATTCGCACTTCTGATGAGTTTAACGTCAAGCATTTGGTGCCATTTGCGGGGGATAATTCAGACGGAGACGAGACCGGTTCAGATTCGCGGCCGAATCCTTCCCAACTGGGGGAGGATGATGGAGACGAGACCTCGATAGCATTTTTAAATAATTATGACCGTCTTCGTATCTAGCGTGTTTAAGTGTCATTTTCAGTCTTTTATTTATTGTTGGGCTATTACTATTATTTTCAGTTGTTGGGCCTTTTGTTAATGGGCTTTTGCAGTAGGGCAATAATCTGATGTATATGAATAATCAACTTCTCTTTGGAGAGGGCAGACTTGATTTTATGAAATTTGAGATTTCTCTTGAGAATTGATCGTGTCCTATCCCGTTCATACATACGCTCTACATCACTTCCTCAAGTAAAATCTCGACTTTTGATGATGGAACCGGATGGGCGATCACTTTATTAGTTTACTTTGCCGGTTCTTGTTCATATGCAGAGAGATAAACAATCTTTGAGAAAAAGGAATATAAACAGATCAGCGTCCAAGCGTGGGTATGGAAGTTGGAGCTGTGGAAGGACGCGTTAGAGTCGAAAGGCTTCAGACTTAGTAGGACGAAGACTGAGTACATGACGTGCGCTTTCAGCATGGCTTCACATGATGATGGTGACGTTACCCTTGACGGGCAAGTGGTGGCCAAGAAGGAGACTTTCCGGTATTTGGGATCGATGCTACAAAAGGATGGCGGCATTGATGCTAATGTTAGGCATAGAATTGCAGCCGGTTGGTTGAAATGGCATCAGGCGTCGGGCGTTCTCTGTGATAAGAGGGTGCCACAAAGGCTAAAAGGTAAGTTCTATAGGACGGCGATTCGCCCGGCGATGCTATACGGTGCTGAATGTTGGCCTACAAAAAAGCAACATGTCCAACAACTAAGTGTAGCAGAGATGCGTATGTTGCGTTGGTTCTGTGGGCACACAAGAAGGGATAGAATCCGAAATGAGGATATTCGAGATAGGGTCGGGGTGGCCCCAATTGAGGAGAAATTGGTTCAACATCGGCTGAGATGGTTTGGACATATCCAACGGAGGCCTTTTGATGCACCCGTGCGTAGGGGAGTTCTACAGCGGGTCGAGGATGTTAAGAGAGGTAGAGGTCGGCCTAAACTCACTTGAGAAGAGTCGGTTAGGAGAGACCTTAAAGATTGAGATATCTCCAAGGATTAGCGGTGGATAGGAGCGCTTGGAGGCTCGCTATCAACGTGCCAGAACCGTGACTTTTGCTCCTTTCTCTCTCTCTCTCTCTTTTTTTTTTTTTTTTTTTTTTTCGATCTCTTTCTTTTGGTTCGAGTCTTTTTGTGTTTCTCTTGGATTTCATCTCTAGCCTACCCCGACATGCTTAGGACTAAAGGCTATGTTGTTGTTGTTGTTGTAACGTCCAAGCGTGGGTATGCATCAACACAACTTCAATAGCACGGTTTCTTCGGTTGTTTCACAGTGTTTAGTTTCAGTCTCAAATAGGGCCACTTTGTATTTTCGCAGTCTTCAGTATAGGTAATTTTTTTCCGTATAACAAGTATAATAATGGAGAAACTAGCACACCCATACTACACCCGGCCAAACAACAGGCTATATATAGATTGGCACTTTTCAAGTGTAAGATAAGAAATACATGTCAGCTTTTATAATAAATTGTGGTCAGTATTTTTTACACTTGCTACGACATCAAGTTGACTATTATATAGTTCTACTAGATCGTTAAACGTGTTCAGAAATTTCTATGATATACCAGTCTCTAATTGAATGTGTGGATGTATGTTTAGGACCAGTTTTAAACACAAGCGAAAATGGTTTCTAGTTTACAGAAGTGTATCTCTGATTACACGTGCAAGCACACGTGAGGATAAACGACTGATGACCTCAGGAAGCACTTTGGCTGAAAGTCCCGGCAACACAGGGAGCAACTCTTGGATCACTCGAGGAACATTCACACCCTGCAGAAATACAAAGTTGTCTAAGATGTTAATTCCTTATCTGAATTTTTAATTTTCTGAAGGTTGAAATGGCAATAACTGCAACTCTGTCCATTTATCAACCAGACCTAAGAATGCAACAAACCAAAGCAAGTTTTCAGGATGGTTTGTTGTTCAATTTTGCTATTAAGTCGATCAAATATAGCAATCTTTCAGGTTATTAAAATGCTTTTAGCAAAGCTTCTCATTCATTCATGTGTAAATTTCTAATCAACTTATATAGCTTCTACTCGCTCATGCTAGAATCAAACCAAGTACTTGCTCAAGCAGTAGAAAATGTCTTAACAGAAAAAGTCTGAACAGATTATGTTCTCTTATAGAATTGCATTTTGTTGTTCTCTACAGATTATATTTTTCAGTCACCTTGTCCAATTTTTATACCGAGTACAAAAGTAATGTTTTGTTTCATAAGAGAATTACAAACCTTTAGCTACAATTTATTTATTTATTTATTTATTTATTTTTTTTTTTTTTTTTTTTTTT